>JAYKAV010002804.1:733230-868630 GCA_035582835.1 Phoebastria nigripes
TTTTTTTTTTTTTTTTTTTTTTTTTTTTTTTTTTTTTTTTTTTTTTTTTTTTTGGAGAAAGCCATAAGAGTCTGAAACTCTGGTTTTAATGAGAAAACAGAGTTTGAAAAACAGCTTGAGAAAATTTACATCCAGACTTGACTGAAGTTCCACAATTCTTTAGAGCAGTTTTTGCAGTTTTAACATGTATCACTCTGGTAAACTAAAAAAAAAAAAAGGCGTATAGAGATGACCAGCAATGTTTGACAAATCCTGTCTCACTTTAAGAGAAATATAAATTAAAAAGATTTTCACATTGGAACTCAAAGATATCAACATAATTATTTCAAGCTGATGTCCATTTAAAATCGATGTGATTTGTTCTGAGAAAAAACTGTTAGCATTTTCATACTGAAAATATTTTTGTTTGAGAATTTTCCTAGGATCTAGTGCAGATGATTGTAACCTTGTTATGTTTGTGGGTGATCTGAATGCGAGAAAACATTTTTCTCTTTTTTTTTTTTTAAAAAAACCTAACAGAAAGAACTATTTAAGGCAAAGCTAAGGAATTGAATTCAAAGTTTGCATTGCACACGTGAACTAATCTTTTTACAATGGTATCTTTCGAAAGCTGTGTTAAGAACGCCATTCATGCTAGGTCTCACCCAGCAAATCCTTCCTAGAAAAGCAGCCGCATGAAGATTTGTCATGAGCAAGCAATAAAGACTTTCAGGGAACAGGTTCTGTACAGGCTTCTTGTTTGCCTACTAAATCATTAACCTTCAAAAAAAGCCCATGTGTAGCCTTAACAGGAGCTGGTTGTAATAGGTGTGTCAGCAGTACTTCATGCTAAGAACAGCTTTTACAGGATTAGATTCGAGTTTTTTTAAGTGACGGTACCATGGAGCTCTTAGGGGCAAAGAACTATTGGTTTAATGCGACACATTCTCTAATGTCCTTTTATGCCACGTGCTGAAACATGGTGAATCTCTGAGCACGCTAAAATGAAGAAAACTAACTGTTCAGGAGTAGGTGATTTTTGAAGCAAAATGGCTGTGTGTGCTTTGGGAGCAGCCACTGCATTTGGAGAGCTTTCTTCAGGTCTTGAAATATTAATGATCTTGGCTTAATATAGTAGAAAACAAAATACAGTGCATGAAATGGGGGAAAAAAAAATCCTTGAATTACAGACTGTTGACCTTGCAGTACCCATTGTATCCTTCTATTCCCTTTTAAACCACTGAGTCTGAAAAGACAGTGAGGAGGAGGAATGGTCGCAAAAATCTTTACCTGTGACATTTTCCTACCTTTCCAACAGCATGTTATAGCCTGAGCAGGATCTTAGCCTTGTACTAGATTACTTATCTTCTAAGTATTTTAATACTAGGAAGATGCAAAAGACAGCTCTTCATTTAATAATTTCTGTGAACGACGGTGTTCATATTAACAGTAATGTTAGAGTTTACATGTTTTATTTTAAGAACCTTGAATAATAGAATTTTGTGGATAAGAGCAGTCAGCCTGGTCTCCTCTTGTATTCTGTTTTTCCATGCCTTATCTTTATATATGGCAGTGAGATTCCTCCTGTCAGTGTCGGTCCTGGTCATATACAGGCTTAGGCGTATTTCTGATCTGAGCTGTGACAGTGAAAACCGGGAATAACATCTCAGATCAGAATCTGCCACTTGACTGCTGCTGTTGTTGAACCAGGCACAAGAGGACATGTAGCGATAGTACAACTCACTCACCAGATACTGCAAATCACATCAAAAAATGAAAGGTAATTTTCCATGTTGGTTCCCCCCTGCCTGCCCCCCCGGGCAATTCACATCACAAGCAGGCTAAGTTATTTTCCGCAAGTTGCCTGTGTGTACTGCAACTGCCGGGCTGATAGGCAGTACCCAGTGGGTTTGTATTTGTGCTCAGGGACTAATTGTCTCTGATGTGGGGAGGCTGGGTTTGACCCCCGTGATTCTTCCTGCCAAAGCTGTGGTTTCTGATTTTAATTGAAACCCCAAGGCCGTTTGAAGCATGGCCAAAAAGCACCTTGCAAGTTGAACCTTATCTAATAACGTGATGCATGTAAACTCTGGAAGCATAAATCTTAGTCACTTGAGCAATGTGTTTTTATAAGATCCTCTGGTCCAGTGACAGCCACAGTGAGCAAAAGTGGACTGATCTCCCAGCGCTCTTACAGATGGTGCACGGCACATCGTAAAGTTAGGACTTGTTAAGGAAATTCCATAAATGGCTTTGGTTAATAAGAATGAAGTAACTTGGTGTTTTATAAATGTGTCACTAAGATCCTTCTCCATTTCCCATTGGAGGGCTTCATTAGAGAAAGAGGGAAAGAACGAGGGGGACTAAGGGAAGGGTAAAACAGAAAGAGCAATTCCCAGCTGTGTGGGGGGCTGCGCCCCGTGTTCTGGAGCCTGTGCATAGCAGGGGAACCCTAAAGGTAGCGTAGGTGATAAATGACGAGATGTGAGAGTGAGTCATGTGGTAAATACTGGGAACAACCTTTCCTTTTTACACGTTTGCGTGCCTGGGTATTTTCTCTGTTCTCCGTAGCGCTGAAAGCCAGTGGTGATGGTGGGCTTTTATCTCTAGCCAAGGGAGAAATTTCTAGGATGACATACTTGTTAGCCACTATTAAAATGTGTTATTAATGATGCTAATGAATTTTTTCCAAGTGATGTAAAAGTAGCCATCCGTGTAAGCATTGCATTTATGAAGATGATGTCACCGAAAGCTTGCCAGCTGAATGTGGGACCTGGTGGCAGTGGTGCAGTTACTGCTATGCCCTGGCTTCGAGGGGGGGAGAGCATTGCTGATTTCCTCCCTTGGGGAGAAAGAGCCAAATGAATTCTGCCTTGCCAGGAGGGAGATGTGCCATTTCCGGGCATGTTAGGCTGAGGGCCTTGCTGCCAATCCCAGTGGGTTCCTGTCCCACTCCCTCTTAAAAATTGGCAGTGTCTGACTGTCAGCTGCCATTCCTTAAGTGGTCATAGAATAAACCAATTGCACCCCTTTTGTCATGCTCTCTGTGTGTGTGTGAATGCAGGTGGACATGGGTTAAGCAACATGCAACTCCACAGTAGGCACGAAGAGGCAGATGATTTTCTGGCAGTGTCAATAGAAGAGTATCTTTTTTTTTTTACCATCTCCAAACCAGCTTTTAAAATGGCTCTTGTTGGAATTAGAAATCAGTATCCCCTGACATAGGATTACTCATTAAGAGTGTGATGATTGTTAATTCTTCACCTGGGGCTAAGAGGACATCATTAGATCTCTTTGAAATGTCTCCTGCCTTGATTTTGAATAAGTAAGCCAGCAATTTATGATCACGGCCTGGGCAAGTAACACTCTCCCTTCCTGTTCCTCCATCTAGCTTGCAAAATCGGATACTACAAGGCGCTCTCGACAGATGTTGCATGTGCCAAATGCCCGCCTCACAGCTACTCCATCTGGGAAGGCTCTACCTCCTGCACCTGCGATCGGGGCTTTTTCCGAGCTGAAAATGATGCTGCCTCCATGCCCTGCACTCGTAAGTTGGTCTTTGAACAGTCTCTTCCCCTTTTATCATCCATTTCTTCTCCTGTCTTTCTTTAACTCTGTATGTGGGAAATATTGCCTGGAGGTCTGTGTCGCTAAGAAGTGTCCTGCTTCTGAGAGTGGCATTCAGTAGCTCTTACAGCCCTTTGCAGATGCAGTTTGTGTTTTGGATCGCACTTCTGGGAGAGAAAGCGTTAGTTCTCAGCCCTGAATTCCTAAGAGTGACATGATTGCGCTGACCTTTGAGAGCTTACAGTCTAAATAAATCAGGAGACTGGGAGGAGACAAAGCCACAAAAGAGGAGTGACTCGCACACCTCAATAACAGAGTTGGAAATAAAATACGGGTCTAAGTTCCAGTCTGAGGACCTGTCTCCAGTAGATCACATCACCTTTCATCTCTTTAATATTGATATTTGTAGAAATTGTGAAAGCTTTTCTCATAATTGTATGAGCTAGGGTAAATAGGTAATATTTATAATCTCATTATATATCTAATTTGCTCAAAATATAGTTGGGGACCCTTAGGAACATAAAAGTGTTCCTCTGAAAGGGGGTGGTAATAATAAATCTTAAACCTCAATGAAACAAAACACCCAAAGTATGGTTTATTTTATCCTTTGTAGATCAATACATCATGTACAGCAAATGGAATTTGCTTAGTCCCACCAAAATGCCTTCAGCAGGGAGAACAAGAGGCATAGTGCACTGAGCACACCCACGGGGTTGCTGGAACAACTCCTTGTCCTATGTATTGGTTAACGGCTCAGGCAGCCGAAGACCTGGGATTCCAGGCATGCCCTGATGTTAAATCGTGATCATCTAGTTCTTCGGTTTTGACTTCCGTAGGAGCTGAGCAGTTTGAAACAATAAGTGAAATGGCTGTATTTTACCAGGGGATATCCATGTGTGGCTTTACCTGAAAGCTATTGGAAATGCTTCTAGATTTTTGGAGTTCGGCTGTATATTTATGTACAGAGTGTGTGTATCTGTGAGTGAGGGAAGGCTGAGATACTTCTTTTGTAACATTTTAATATATTCCAAATTCATTTTGGAGAGATGACTCACATTTATTGAAATCTTAATTTCTCCCTTACAAGGCAGAAACGAAGTATGTCCATAACTAAGCTAGCACTCATCCTTTCCCCACACCCCCTTGATTCCAGCTCTTCTTCAGTGATCTCCTCCTTTTCAGCTGCGAGTTTTGCTGGGTGGTGGTTAAGCAGGTCTGGGCATAGCTAGGAGCAGCTGCTTTTGCTTAGTAGGAAAGTAGAGAGATCTGTATATCCCTTGCCAAATGTTGGCTGGGGGTGGAGGTCTAACTGTATTGTGAAACCTTGCTGAAGTGGGTAGGAACATGCTTTTTATAATATAATTTACGCTAAGAGATACAAAGCTTGTCCATTTTGATAGGAAAAATGTCTTTTTGCAACAATAAAACTACTGTTCGGAAGGTACACCCTAAATAACATTATACTAGCAAAAGTTTCTCATAAAGCCCTGGTCCTAGTGAGTGATATTGTGACCAAATTGAAATCAAATTAGTAGTCAACTGGTTGAATTTAAATGTGCAGTGAGTGAAGCATGAGGAGAGAGCAAAACACTTCCAGATGGGGGAATTGTGAGCAAATGTTACGTATGTTTGCTTGTATTGCAAAATGTACCCCTGCAAGCTTAGCCCTTTTTTGTCAAGTCTTGGGCCTACTTCTGGCTCCTTTCCCCATTCCTGTCTTTGGAGGTCAGTCAAAGTTGAAGTCCCTGATCTTGGTCTTTTACCCTGAAAATATGAAGAGGGAAGAAGAGAAGGCAAGGGCCATGGTGCTGGACTCAGTCTTCATCTCTGCAGCAGTCTAGGAGGAGTCGGCATGCAGAGGCAAGCCAACACCACAATCCCACGGACACCTGGTCTTGGAAAACAGGCCTGTCTCTGGAGGTCCCATTTCATAGCTTTGAATTTTCATGTAGCTTAAGGGCTTCTTTTTCTGTGATCCAAGGTGAAGGAAGACACAGAGGTTATTTCTGAGCTGGCTTGTGGGGCAGCTTGGCTCCCCCACCCACTGCTGTGCTCGCTAATATCCCCTCTTTGAGGTCTGCCTTAGCAGTGTTTGAACATTGCTGCGATGGTGGTACCTGCACAGGCACAAAACGCAACCCTGAGTGTGTGGTGCACCTCTGCGCTGTGCAAGGAGTGGGGTGCAAGGGGCTTCTGGGGGGGACGTTCGTTTGCCGTGCTCCCCACACCGAGTAGCCTTCTGCCCACACGCTTGAGGCAAGTGACAGAAAGCATTTCAAGGGCCCCTGCTGAAGGAAGCCCCTCCGGAAGAAGTTCCCCGTTTGTCTGCCTTTCTTGACAAGATGAGGAGACAGAAGGGAGCGTAAACATCAAAGGTTCTTTCAGACGGATTCAGACTCTAATCAGTTCTTACCAGTTGGTTACACCAGGTGACAAACCCAATTCCCTTGTGCTGACAGCCATAATAATCAGGCACCTTCTTTGTTCATTATGCTCTCTTTAACCCTGGTATTCTCATTCAGCCCTGCATTTAGTAATCGCTCAGTGTGATGGCACACTAATGAAGAAATAAAACACAGTATCTGAGATCCATTCTTCTAGCAAAAAGATAGACTCTGCTCCACTGGCTTGTAAAATCAGGTTTCTGTTCACTTGGAGAACTATTAGACCAGGTGAATAAAAGTAACATTGGGTAATTTGTAGAGAACACCTGGAATGGACTGTGGATTGATCCTTTCTTTATTATTTCTAAATACTTTTTAAGATGAAGAAGTTCAGCCTTCTTAGGATGTGTTTTCATAAGGCTTTGACCCTCGGCTATTGATTTCCTTTAGTAATAAACTGGCTGGCCTCGTCACTTATCTCGCCTTCTAGGTTGGGGGAGGAAGACCGTTACGACTTTCCATTAGCCTGATTGCGCTAGTGGATGAAAGGGAATTGGAGAATTCCCCTTCCTTTTCCTTTCTCGCAATTCCCATGGTAAGTATTAAAAGCAACACCTACTTCTGATGCGCTGGTCAGCAGAGGTGCTCCAGAGTTTTCTCATTCCGTAACGCCACTCTCTGACATCTCCATCCATTGTTGAGTTGTAAAAACTGTGCCTAACCTTCAGGTAAGCCAAGCATCCAATCTAAACAGATAACTTAAACTCTAGTTTTAGTATTCTGCTCTATTTTAGCTCTGCTAGAGTGATTAGTTATGTCTGTCTTAAATCTTGTACAAGTAAGAGCAGAATGTGGAGGGACATRAGTGTAGGAGATGGTGGAGTGGGCTGTGTTGGAAGGCCAGGCATAGACACCCTCACATACCTGTGTTTACTGATGCATCTTTTCCCTCAAGCTTGCCTCATGGGGATAATCATCAACATGTCTGTCACCACTGAGGAGCAGAGCCGCCCTGGATTTGCTGCTTTGACCTAACCTCAGGAATTTAGACTTTCAACACTGGGCTTGTCAGCTGTGTGCTTGGGCATGGAGATGGTATGATTGACCTGTAATACACTTGAGCACAAACTGTGGAAAACATGGATGCCTTTCCCTTCTGGAAGCATCGCAGAAATAATGTTAAGGCAACTATTCAGACCTTCATTATATTTCAGTATTTGCTGAGAGGATGGGTCTTTCATAAGGTTAGCAATCTAATGGAGGATAAATTGCCTTACCGACACTCAAATCCATGAGGCTGGAGAACAATCAGTCTCAATCATGGTCCTCATCCCTGAATTTCCTTCTCCGTAAGGAGATACTCTGTGAATTGCAGCCTGGCGCAGGCAGGTGCAGTTCCCACCCAAGTTAACGGGCATTGGTCCTGTGTCCCCCTGTTAATGAGTCGGGTTCTCTAACTGTTTCTTTACAAACAATGCTCACATTATGAGTGAGTACAGAATGGTTTTGTATTGTTTATATTGTCTGTTCGATTCAGATTATTAATGATTTTTAATTGGAAGCCCTTTACAAAAGAGAGATTACCAGCATAGACTGTCCAGCTTGAAATCTGTCTCAGTAAATGACCCTGAATAATTTAGTCCGTTGTGCCACCCAAACAGTGACTGATTGATTGATATTTTGGCGTGGCCTGAAATATTTCTAAAATGGTTGCATCTAAGACAGTTTGTACTGGAGAAGCTTAGAGATAATGAGAGCAAATTTAGTGCCATGCAAGAGGAAAGTGCCTGCTTTAAAAGGGCTGTCTCCAGTTTAGGTTATCAAGAAATCGAAGAACCTGACTTCAAACAGCAAACGTCACTTACTTGTCTTTACGTTCGCCTCTTCTAATTGAATTTAGTGCACTGCTGTATTTCCTCCAGAAAGTATATTGTTTTTAAATTACCATTTCAGTGCTATTACTCAAGGCTCCTGCTTCTAATGCTTTCTGACAGTTATCAGCATAATGAACCATAATGAAATGATGAGCAATCTACAGTGGAAACTCAATGTGGATTCCACTAGAGCTGTGTGACTGTGTTGTTAAAATTTGAATGCACGTTAAAATAACACTGTCCTTATTTGTTTCCAAGGTCAAGGCTTTAAAAAAGGTCTGAAAGGTCTAAACACTTCAATTTTGTAAATGTTACAGTCTAATATACGCCCTTAGCGCAATCTTGTGTTGCATTTAATATATCTCAGAGATAAATATTTGACCTGCATTTTCAAAAAAGAGTGAATTTACCTACCTAATAACTGTGCTTGCAAATGAGTAATTATACAGGAGCTGATTATTTGAGGATATGTTTATTATGATTGCTTAGACTTCTAAATAAACAAATGTGCTCTTTTTCCTTCAACTTAACTTGTGCCTCTTCTAAATTTCCAGACAGACGCCGATTATCACTGTCCTAGCTTTTAGAAGAATAAGAAAGTAGGGTACAACACATGGTCATGCTGGCTAGTATGTTGTAGGTAGCTTTGCATTGGCTTTGCCATGCTTCCTTCCCAGGGTTTGCATACTTGTTCTGGCACTACTTCAGTCTAACCTCTGGTGTTGGAGCCCGTTCTCTATAATATGAAGTATATGCCAATACAGCCTCTCATCTTCAGAAGTTAAATTTATGACATAATAATTCTTCCATGTCTTTATAGATGTCCGTACCTTAAGTAAATGATTTTGTTCTTAAAACATCATATAAGGTTGTTCATTATGTAAACAGTACGTCAAAATGCCTTTTAAGGTGCAGTATGGCAGTTGCAAGAGCAGAGGGAACAGCGGGTAGGCAGTATGGAGAGAATGATTTTTCTTCTCCACATAGGCTGGCAAAAGAGATCATCAATCGCTGCCAGACCAAGAGAAAGGGTTTGTGAGTGATGGGAATCTCAAAGGAGAAGGCTGTCTCCCCTCATCTGTGGTGACGGGCTGAAGGAATTGAGAAAACGTTGAATAAGAAGGGGAGTGGGTATGGCTTGAAGAGAAAGAGACGGGAGTAATTTGACAATGTGTGTTTATAATCAGTAGACTTAAAATCATCACTCCTTTAAATACCTCAACCGTTTATTAGCTGTCTTCTGATTTTCTGGCCAGAGCCTTAAATTAACAGAGACATTTACTCAATTAAGTGGGGGCTTTGATTTGGTTAGTCAGGACCCAGTTCTGTAGAGTTGTTGAAGTAAATTAGAGGGCTAACAGAATAAGAAATTCAGCAGTCGGGCCAATGACAGAACATCTTATTTTTCTAGTTGGATTTCTTTCCTGTCAGACTGTCAGATAACTTTCTGGTATCTGCAGTGGAATTCTTATCTTGAAAGCTTGAGTGTGCACAGGTGGTATTGTCGGCAGCACAGTGTATTAGAGTAGATGCGATAATGTGTCTTAGCATACATGTCAATTGAAAATGTTCTTATATGGYGGTTTTTGGAAAAGAAACCCAGAGCCCACAGGGGTGGTAGCACCTGCAAGCATCAGTTTTCCCACACCTCTGCCAGTGGTAGCTGGACCTCTTCGCTTAACTCCCTTAGCCTGGAGAGAAGAGGAAATATCAGTTGGATTGTTCTCCAGGTGAAAGGAACAAAGCCTATTGTGAAGATGGTAACCAGGGTTCTTTTGGCAAGTCAATAGGAAATCGTACATGCCAGTAAAATGGGCATTTTATCATTGGCGCCGGTCCAAGATCCCTAGCTTGGCAGAACTCCTGCTGAAGTCAAAGGAGTCTTGCCCGAGTAAATAAATTAAGGATTGTTTACCACATCAGTTGCCTTATTAAAACCCAGTTGTAACGCTAACTGTGCACAGAAAGGAGAAGGGGGGTGGAGCTAGAGCAGATGACTGATATTTCAAGTGGCTGCCGCGTCTTGCAGACTGTTGACTTCGGTCACACCAGTTGTAAAAACACATAATCTATAATGATAAATGGTCAGGAATAGCCAGGCAGACAGAAGCAAGGGTTGTCCAAACTGTCAGTGCTTGTGTAAATTAGCCCACAGCAACAGGAGACCTGTCCACAACTGCTGAAAGAAGCAACTAGTGGCAGCAACATATACAACTGTCACAGGAAAGTGTGGGCTTTATTTCTGAGCCTAAACTTACACAGCCCGGGTGTTTACTCTGTGTTGTAACTTGTCTTTCAGATGGTTAAAGATAAACAACAAAGGCTTATCTGAAGGGCTTCACAGCTCACATGCTGAAACATTATTGACAGCTCCACAGTTGTACATGTTTAACGAAGCTTTATGAAACCGAAAGAGGAGGCCAAGGTGCTTTTTCTTCACGGCTTTGCCAGACATTTTAGTGAGGGAACTTAAAGAGTTTAAAGACATTGATTATTTAATAATTACTTTCTTTGCATCCACTCTGAAAATAGTAAACTCTCTATTTCACACTCAGCCCTGCCTCCAGGGAGATGAATTTTAGGATTGTGATCAAGTTAAAGAGTATTGATTAGAATTGTTAAAGGCTATCCATACAATAATGGCATTGTGAGGCCTTGTTGAGAGAGTAGCAGTATGGTTACATTGGCGAGGCTGGCAACACGACTAAAACCTTAGCAGAATCATACTGCCTCTTAGTGCTTGAGCTAGCCCCTTCAAAGGTACTTGATGTGCTTCCAGTGGCATTTCATTGCTCTCTGTAGATATGCTCCAAAGATCTTTGGAGTTGTTCATTGTATGGATCTTTTCTTTTTTACACCTCTTTATTTGTTCTCTTTATTCTTGCTGTATTGTACACAAAAGCTGGCTTTCAGGTCTTCTATAGCAGAAGATGTGCTAAACTTTTCACAGCTTCTGACAGTGCATTTCTACTTAGGCTTTCTTGCTATTAGACAGTTGGATGCTTACTCCCAGGTGCCTGCTGCTCCTGTAACTTATCAAAGACTTAACTGCTCCTCTGTAGTATAGCCAAGGCCAAGTTGCCAATTCAAAACAGGCCAGTTCATACTAGGCTCCTTTTAAACGATGGTGAGTCATAGCAACCTTCCCGGTTGTATGAATCTTGTTTATTATGTAGCAAATTAGCTCAAGATTTCTGAATACCCTGAGTTCCCTTTGAAATCACCGGAGATGAAGAGAGTCAGTGTCTCTGGAGCAGGCTCATAAAGAGGATCCTTTTGTCAGTCCTGGTCCAAAGCCCATTGAAGCCTGCTGGTCTGCCTGATTGACTTTGATTAACAAACACCCGTAGTTGGCACTCWGCTGCATTTAACAGTATGTTTATAGGGTTTTCTCAGTTTGAGGGGGAAGTTAGAAAGCTTCGAACTGCAGCAGGTTATTGTATTATTTTCACTGTTTGTTAGAATAATCTTTAATCCTTATCAAGCTAAGGTCTACTTTTTCTGCCTCAACAGAGAGGTGATATTTTCCTCAAGGACAGTGCGGGAATGGCTAAAGAAGATTAAAGTCTTTTCTGCATGCTTGAGGTTTTCTGATGCCTGGTGGGAATTGCCGATGAAGCTTCCTTCTGATTTCACACTGTCAGGCGAATGCAGACTGAATGCAGGGTGGCAACCCACTTGAAAATAATTATCCATTGCCCTGGCTGCAGAGACATCCGTTACCTGATAGAGAAATGTGCTTTTACACACCTGCACACACAGACTGAGTAAATTATTTTTTTAATCATTTTCTCCTTCCAGGGCTCAAAAGCCTCATCCTGCTTGTTACTTAGCCACATACATATCTTTTGAAAGCATCTTTCTTTTAAAGAAGGGTACATTTTAAATGCGCTGATCTGGTGACTGACAGGATGCTCATAACGGCGGCTTGCCTTCTTGAGGGTATGTATTTGAAATAGCTCCATTAGCACTTCCATGGAGAGTGTGGGTTTCAGCTTGCATTTTTAATAGATCTACTCCCACAGATAGATCTTTCAAGGTAATAAATATTAACCATACCATAGGTTAGTAGTAAACAGATGTGGTTACAGTCCAAATACTGACAATATCAGTTTAGTCCTTAATGGGTAATGTTGCTGCCAAAATAATCCACTACCACTGTTAATGGCTGAGGACTAAGCTGGCACAAAAAAAGGAGCTCCTGGTAAGGAGCCCCCTGCCAGGGGACACATTAAGACACAGGAGTGTGGGCAGGTGGCTGTTCGTGGCTAGAGAGCACTTTATTTTGGGTGCCATCAGAGTGGTTTCTCATAAATGCTAAATTCACTTTAAAGGCATGAAGTGTCAGAACCCTGTGCTGAAGTGCTTTTTGGTTTGTTTTGTGATGTTTTTGTTTTTCAACCTAAGAAAATAGTATATAATGGCTACTCGGGTCTGATAAAATTGGCCAAACCAAAGCCCAGAACTTTATCTTTGGTGCTTTGTCCATGGGACCACTGAGAAAAGGAAAAAGAATTTTTTTACTCACCTATAGCTTTGGTGAACAAAAGCTGTTTGCCCAAAACTTGGAGCTGCTAGTTGTCTAAAAGTGGGGTTCTGGCATCCTATCAATCTGGGGCAGCAGAGAACCAAGCTGCAAGGTCCTCCTTATTTCTTGTCATTTTATGGGACAACAAAGTCACTCAGGAGCTGTTTTGCTGGGAATCATTTCTTTCTCTTCTCCTTTCACTGTCCTTTAATCCACGCCTCCTAACCATACACTGTTGCTAAACTAAATTAACTGGTTTAGCGAAGACAGTATTATTTATGTCAAACAAGTCTGTCTGGTCCAGTTGTAGAAAACTGTAATTGAATTTACTGCATACACCCACAGAGACTTTTAGAGAAGCACCTTGCTGGGCAGATCAGTAATAAAAAAGGAAGATGTAAAACCAGGGATATTAAAACCTTTGTCATAACCATTTAAATACAGTTCCCCAGCACTGTGCACTTACAGTTCTACCCTCAGATCCCAGGGTTAGTTTCCAGAGGTATTTTTCAGTTGCATAGATCAGTCAGGTTTACAGCTGTAGGGAGAAAGGGTGGGCTGACTTGGTTGGAATCTATGTGCACGCCTGACAAATCGTGCCTGTCTCGCTGGAGGCCCTCCAGCTCCCAGAGCCCAGCTACTGCACRCCCTTTGACATGGGTTTGAGGTATATGGAGTTTGTCAGGGGAGAGACGCTCTCCTTTGGACTCGTGGCTCGGTGGCGGTGCTGAACTTGCACCTTGAGTCCTGGTGCAGCCTGGTTAGACCCTGTCCTTGGGCACGCCGAGGGTCCTGCAGTCTGTACTTTCCCTTCAGCATGCATGAAGGGCTGGGCGCGACCGATCCCTGAGGGCAGCAGGAATATTCACTCAGTTGCAGCTGATGGTCTTTGTGCTATTTGCCTTTGAAATTGTTCATTGCGCTCAGGATAGACTTTCTTTTTCCTTGGCGGAACAATTTTGCCAGTTCCACTGGATTGAACCTCCTACAGTTGTAGTGTTATCCTTTGGGGGCAGGAAGAAAGGGGCTTTAGGATAACTGCCTCAGCAGGATGGTATCCAAACAACAGGCAAACTTTGAGCCAACAACCTCTAATGGTCCCTCAGTGTGTAGGGCAGCTGATTTAAATGCAAAATATTATTTTCCTTGCAAATAAACAGTTTACTGATGAAATGTCGTTATGCCCAGTGTTAGTCTGCAGCCTGCTTTGCTTCACAGCCGTGGCCCCTTGCCATCTGCACCGCACAGGTGCTAGTTCAGTCCTGGATAGCGAGTTTATTACAGGGTCTTCACTGCAGAAGCTGTTATGTGAGTCACTTCAGTACTCAGACCAGACTTGATCCCTGGTATGAATCACAGAGGCTCCTTAACTATGCCCACAGAGACCTATAATCCACAGAGAGTTGGCACACAGGTAACGTAGCACATGGAGATGTTGTGTGGTCTGGAAGGTAGGAGGGAGCCCGTCAGGTGTTGATACGTGCCCTTGTCATGGTTTTCATCAAGCCTCTTAACAGACTTGCAGTGGCATGTGGGAGGCTTCTGACTGGAGAGGGACTTGAGTATTTTGTAGGAAGGGAGGGAGAGAAATATTGATGGATGAAAAGTTAAAATCCAGCCTGAAATTGTGGTAAGAGTGCTAAAATACATCAGTCCTTTTAGAACAAGTAATGCTCATGCTATTAACCCCTTAAAAGCTCTAGTTTTCCTGAATATTCATTTGACATAGGATACAACATTGTCCTTAAGACAGACAGACAGATAGATATAATGGCTATAGCTTATGCAGCAAGAGAAAGCCAAACAATCTGCATTGCCCAATACATTTAAGTAAATCTAATAGAAGGGTTGAGGAAGATAGCAAGATTAGCTTGACAAAGATTATTTGTTGCTAAACAGACTCTTCAGTGTTTCCCTCAGCCCTGACACACACAATGAACTGCTCCACCCAGGGCCTTTCCATTTGCTTCATGGCTCAGTTGATTTTGATGGGTTTATTGTGAAGCAAGATTTATGGAGCCCCAGGAAGGAATAAAATTAAAAACTTCCGTTCCCTATGTTCCCACAGAGGAGTCCCCTGTGTCCGCTCACGGTGCTGGTAAATGGGCTGGGTGAGGGATCTGGCTTTCAGGCCCCACGATCAAACTGTGTCCTCTTTGCAGTCCCCCAACGGGAGACGTATGAGCCGCTCCGCAGATCCATCTCTCAGGTTCTGTTGTCCTGGGCAAGGAAAGCGAGAGCACTTGGCTTCCTAACATCATAAAATGAACTTTAAAATTAGTTGTTTTACAAAATAAAAATGTCTGGATTTTTTTTTTTTTCTTCTGTAGGGACTGTCACATTTTTAAGCTCTTCTGGGCTGTGTGGCACTATTAGCTCCATCCTTCCAGAGTGCCGAATGGCTCATGCAATAGCATGCTTCCATCAGCAGGAGTTTTAAGAAAAATGCTGTAAATCATGGGGTTTGGGACAAAATCACAGACGTTGGCACCAGTTTCAGTGGCGCAGCTCCTTGTCTCCCCTCTCATCTGCCCCATAGCTAGATTTTTCTGCAGGAGGACAGAGGGTTTGTATGAGGGCGGTGGTCTGGCCAGCAGGTCGCTGTTCCTGTGGGACCCTGCTAGCTGGGTTCATCTTGAAACATCACTGGCATTTCCAGCCTGCCAGGGCCCTGAAAGGGTTTCATCTCATCTATCGGCAGCAGCTCTGTTGTTAGAAACAAAGCAAATCCTGATCACCATTGAAGGAGCAGATAGGCCTTGTGTTGCAACATCTGAAACCAGGCCCATCAATCTGAAACTCCCCCCACTCCCAGTGCCAACAGCTCCATTGATGACTGTGCTCCAGAAAGAAAAGAAATTGCTTTTCCCCTCACTGTAATGTCAGCCCACCATTTGGAGACTCCCCCGCATCTTCCTTTTCATGCTGGAGGTGGTGCACTCATCTCTGTGACCTGCAAGCATCTGCTTCGCTGGTTTTCCGCTTCGTTGCGTCTCTGTTTAGACACTGCAATGCCCTGTCCCACATACTAATTACTGACTTTTTGCTTCTGAGGAGCTTGATTCATTCTGGCACATTTTCCCACGTGAAACTGGACCTAGAGCCTTGGAAAATATCTTAATGGACATCAAGAGTAAGTCTGAGTTTAACCCCAAACTGGCTGCTGTATCTGAGCTAAAAGGCACCTCTTTCAGACTGTAACTGTGGCAGTATGAACCTTCCTCGCGTGGAGTACTTTGCTTCATGAATATCCCCCTGAAATGAGGGCAGCCCTGGCAGAGCTGGGCATTGCTCAGGGAGGGGAGGTGTTTGCACTGGCACCACCTTATCTCAGCTCTCCTGGCCGTGCTCCAAGTCGATGCTCTCGCTTGGGTGATTGCAGCAAGTGAATGTTCTGTAAGAAAACTCCTTTTGCTTTTTCTTGCTGTGAAGCTCTTGCTGTTTCCCACAGGAGCAGCTTCTGTTCAGGGCTTGCTGCTGCCAGGTACTGAACGGCCTCTGGGAGGACAGATGGCCTCAGCTCCCACCAGCTCCGGCAGCCGCTCTGGCAAGGTCAGACCTTCGCTGCACAGCGTGGACTTAGGCTTGCAGTCTRCTGAGGCTGCTGGTTTCCTCCAGAGGCTTTTGTTTGTTCTCCTGCCTCCTTGACAGTGCAGAGGGATAAATGTTGTCACCTTGTGCACCTGCCTGCCCTGAAGAGAGAGCCCTGGTGTGAGGCAGTCTGGGGAGTTTTGTGGTAGATGGGGTTTAGATCGGTTCCTGCTCAGCAGTTCCTGCGCTGCTGCTCGAATTCATGATTTCAGGAGTGTCTTCCACCTCATTGCACTTGGAGTGTATTTTTGAAAAGGAGGCTCGTGTATTTGCAGGCTAAGCAGAGACTGCTTTCTCCTGCCCAGGGGAGCTGGCAAACCCAGCTTTTGGGGGAAGGAGAGCCGGTTACGGGGCAGAGGCACACGGCTGAGACTTGGGAGAGTTGTGACTGATGCCCAGATCTGCAAGGCACGTCTTGTGTGCCCTTGTCATCTCACCGCATCTCTCTCTACCTCAGTTTCCACCTGATGAACAGAGGTTAAAAACAGTTTCTTTCCCTTTTCTTTCTCTGCTAGTTTCTAAGCRTTTTTGGAGCAGGAAATGTCTCTTACTGTGTTTGGTAACTGATCTTTGAGTAAAAGGGTTTTGTCCTTAGGAGTCCTAAATGTTGCCAGTGTATAAATAAAAGTCATGAATGGCAGCCCGGTGGTGCAGCAGGAGGGCTCCCCATCGCAGGGGCTGGCCCGGGCTCTCTCTTCTCCTTGCAGTAATTCTACCTGTCAGTCCCGATTAACTCGGAGACTCTTTCAAAGGTTTCGCAGGAAGGGAGGATTTCCCTCTTCTCAAAATGAATATATTAATTTTGTATTTCTGAAGTGAGCACAGAGAAACAATCCTTGCTCAGCTACTCTTGCAGCAGAGGCCTGTCATTTAGGTACTGAAGATAAGTAGATACATTTGACCTCTATGTAATTTAAGACTCTTTTCTTAACCCACCTGCCTCTCCTAAAATAAAAGTCCTGTCTCCTGTTGAACTTGTGTTACATCCTGGCGGCTTCAAGCACAGACCCGAGGACATGATGCAGCCCTCAAAACCTTGTCCTCCACAGTGTGCTCAGGTCTCAGGCTTCCTTTTAGATGCACCTGATGAATCGAGGCAGCCAGAATTAATCTTCACCGTAGTCACCTCTTAATGGCTTAACCTCTTCGCTGCTACACTTGAGTCCCTTTGTAATTTCAGCAGGATTTCACCATAATGTATTCAGTTCCCATCTTACCCTGCTGGCTGTTTTTGTACCTTTGGCATATGATAGATTATGATTGATTTATTTATACACTTAATGAAACTATTGGTGCTGGCTGAATTTTTTTCCAGTTTCATAACATTTGACAAATAACAGGAATGGAAAACCTGGAATGAAACTTGCTAGAACTTTCTCTTTCCCTTCCTTTTCTGCCAGGACATCTGGTTGAACTTTTTTTGAATTCCAACCATCAAATGTATTTTGATAAAATTTAAGAAGTTTTCACAAGCTCTTCTGTGTCTTGAATAAAAATTGAATTTGTGACTTTCTATGAAATTATTTCCAGTATTTTTCTGGTAATAACATTTGTATTTCAAGCTCTAACTATGAGTAATTACTAAGGACTGCGATTTTTACTGTATTCCGGTTTGGATCATTACATTTTGCAAGCTTCGTTCTCACTCTTCGTTTCATTTCTATTTGATACAGTATTTACCTTATGTCCTGTCCCAAAGTATTGCATGTGTAGTCAGAGCACCCTCATGCTCTACCCCAGAATAGGCTGCCTTTCGATGATCAGTGAAGCTTTTTGTGATGTGTAAAATACCCGTCTGTTTCATAGGGTTGCTCTGAATCATCCTTGTTAAATTTAAGGGGACAAAAAGTGTGTCTCACCTCAACTGTATTGAAATCAGATGAAGAGTCACAGGATTAGCTCTTCTGCATTTTCAGTGTGCTTATTGGTTTTGGGCCTGTGGGGATTTAAGCATATAAGTAAGATTTCTGCCTGTGCGTTGGTTACAGAGCGAGGCAGGGCACTGCTGGAGGCAGTTTGCCCGGTCGGGCAGAACCGACCATTACAGTCCCAGCGGGTTGCTGAAGGTGCTGGGAGGAGCTGCCTCCTGCGGGCTCTGCTCTGCTCCTGCTGCCCCTTCCCTGTGCCCAGCTCTGCCCCTCTCCTGCCCAGGGAGATCCTCCCCAGCCTGCCTTCGGCTCTGTCCCCAAATCCCACAGCCCTCATGCTGGAACCAGCTGGGAACTGTTTGGCAGCCTATTTACAAGTCTTAAAGTCTCCTGTCCCTGTGGTGCAAGAGCTGACCTTGCGTCTGATTCAGCCTTATTTCCAAGCTTTCTGTATGGTCTCTTGTTCCTGACCAGTTTTCTTGTATCAGCTCTTCTTTCAACTTCTCACCGTATTTTCCTCTCCAATTCTTTCACATTCTGCAGCACTCTCCTATTGTAACCTTTATTCTCCGTTCTTCAAAGCCTTAGTTCTGTGTCTGGCTTTCTACTCAAATCTCCTTCCTGCGTCCCAAAGTGTCATGTCTAGCTCCCTGCTTGATGGGCTTCAGTGTTCACTGAATGGGATCTGACATCAACTTGTCTGGAAAATATTGCACTTCTATTCTTAAGAAAAAAATATTGGGAGATCAACAATTTCAATGAGACTCTGCCTGTAGGTAATGGGGCACCTTGAAAATCTCAAGTGAATCAGGATTTTGTGCATTTGATGCTTTGCTTGGGAGATCATGGAAAAATGAATCTAAATTTTAAGTTTTTCATAACAAGTTTTTAAAGTAAATTTTAAGTTTTTCATAACAAGTATAAATAGTGAAAGTGAAAAACCCCCACTCTTGTTTAATTGCAATACTGGGCTTTCAGGGTCATTTAGAGCTGGAAAATACTGTTAATTCATCAGATGAAGAGATCAGAGTTTGACTTACCAGTTAATTTTTCACCTTCATTAAGAACATGGAGAAGTAAAATTCTGTGTGGTCTCCACTGTCCTTGACTTAACTGGGAGTTGCACACACTCAGTATCACCCAGGACCGTAAGTCTGAAGATACTATGTAAGGTTTTTCCAGTTACTAAAAACATGTGGACTTTTTCTTTCTAGGCCCTCCGTCTGCTCCCCAGAACCTGATTTCCAATGTCAATGAGACATCGGTGAACTTGGAGTGGAGCCCCCCCCAGAACAAAGGTGGTCGGGAAGACATCTCCTACAATGTGGTATGCAAGCGGTGTGGTGCTGGCGACCTCAGCCGCTGCCGGTCCTGTGGCAGTGGTGTGCACTTCAGCCCTCAGCAAAACGGCTTGAAAACCACCAAAGTCTCCATTACTGACCTCCTGGCACACACTAACTACACCTTTGAAGTCTGGGCGATGAATGGAGTGTCCAAGCAAAATCCCAGCCAGGACCAAGCTGTGTCGGTCACTGTGACAACTAACCAAGCGGGTAGGAACCTAAACACAAATTCTCTTCCTCTCTTTTCTGCCTGTTTTTTAGGAAAGCTGTGATTTCCATTACATTTAGCATTAGCAAATGAATGCAAGGAGCCCTAAGATGCATAACTGGGTCAAACCCTTATTTTCTGGTTATTTATATGGATAGTTTAAATTCTTCAGAGCTAGAAAAACAGAGCAGGGTTAGACTCCTGTAGCTGGGAGCAGAGCTCTGCTGCAGCACGCTGTGAGGACACTGGGAGGCATTCAGCAGAAGCAGAACAGCACAGCTGCCCTGGGTGACGCGAGGGGACAGAGCCAGGGCCGCCAGCAGCTCGGCCCTTTGTAGGGGAGACCCTGCACATGGACACGAATATGCCTTTGGTGTTTACAGAGGGCAAAATACGCACTCGGGGAGCACAGGATTGTGCTTCTGCCTCCTTCCAAAAAGGGCTGTGTAAGATTCAAGAAGAAGAATGAGTTGGTGCTCCCTTGCCTGCCTGCTCTCTCTCCTCTCCCTGCAAAGTCAATTAGATTCTGTCCCATTGTTAAATAAATACCTCCTTAACCTGCTGCTAACAACGTTTCAATTGATCAGAGCTGGCATTACTTTAGAAATCCTATATAAGCTTTCATCTTCATGCTGGCCGAGTTTTGCGTTTCACTCGTCTGGAAGAGTGAAATACCATTTCTGTTTATACCTGATTATTTCAGATACCCTAGGCAGTTCTACTTTTTTCAGTCCCCTGTGCTTGACCTAGTAAAGGCTGTTGCAGCAGATTGCAGTTTACTTTTGATGATCATTCGTATGATTTTTTTCTTTAATTACATGAAAACGTTTCTTGTTTGCAGCTAGCTAGGGTTTCAAGCATAAGATTCCAGTTGAATTTTTAATTTAATGCACAAAATTATATACATTTGAATAGGACACTCTTCTATATGCAGATTAGATCTCCAGACTGTCAGACTGGCTACAAGACCGTCAAACCTGTTACCTAATTCCTCAYAGCGCGGATTGCCTTCAAGTCCCACAGATGTTGCAGGCATTCAGCACCTTAGAGCATACCTTACAGGGTTATCATTTATCGTTAGACTTATGGTGTATGGGACAATATTAATATTTTGTATTTTGATAGTACTGGACTATATAAATATTTTGAATTCTGTTTCCTAGTAGATGCATGTGAAAAATAGGTATGCGTAGTCCAAATCTACAAATCTTAGCTGTAGTCCAGAACACTTCAATATTAACAGTGAGAGATACATTCAATTTTGCAGTGACAGATACAAGCAAAATTGTCAAGTCCACGCTGAAGCTCCTTTGAAAATCTGGTCCAGTGTTTTTTGTTCTTTACACATACAGTTGACAGCATCCCTTTTAAATTATGATTCAAAAATTCAAACTATCGCTTTGCCTAGTGAAAAGAAGACTAATAGAGAACAGGGGCTATTACAGAGTCTTGGGAGAAAGCTGCGGGAGAATGCTGTCATATGCTATATGAAAAGAGAAGGTTGAGAACAGCAGCAGGGACAGTGTTTTTGTGCTATGAATGCCTAGCAAAGAGAGTATTTCTGAGTGATTTTGGCATGTGTAAGGATTAGTGGATGCATATATGCATGAATAAGTGAGTGGGATCCATCTACCGTGTGAAAATTCTACCATCTTATGCTTTAATATGCAAACCAAAATCTGATTGAATATGCAAATAAGAATTGATTTTGTTTATTATCCATGAGTAGCAGTTCTTCACATCAGGAAATTCATATTTTTGCCAACATTAGCAATTATGAAACATGCCCAGTCTATCAAATGCTTCAGAGGGCCGGAGAAAACTGTGCTGGTACAAATGAAAATTAACTCCAAGGTGCCGGTGTTGTCCCATTCTTCATACGACTTTGTGTATTCTGCTGCATAGAAGATCTAAATAGAAATGTGTGGCCTAAACCTACGGATCTCAACTGAGATAAATAGTCCTTACATATGCAAATAATGCCATTGATTTCAGTGAAACTGCTTGCTTGAGTAAAGGTTTGTAAAGTTGGACCCTTGAGTTTTACAAGTACTGATCTGTTTAATCGTTGTAAATGTGTGTCTGGGGTGCATTAAAATTCTTGTGCCACTCATTTCCTTTCACTATATCTCATTATAAAGAAATCATGTCATGATAGAGCACTGCCACAGGCTTGGTTTTGATCTTGCACCTTTCTTACATGAATGTAAAGCTACCTTATTTTTTTTGCAGCAATTTCTAAATTCAGATTAGAGCCAAGCTTCTCCTTTAATAACACTCTTTCCCCGTTTTGCTAATAAAAATGAAACCACCAACACTGAAAATCTGTAAACGACTTTATTTTCGCTATCTATGCTTGTGCTTTCCAACATTTGATAGAAAAAAAAGTGTTGTTAATGTGGTTCTTTAGTACTTTAGATATGAGCAGTGCTTTTGGGTCGTATTCTGGGGAATTTGCTGGAATTGTTTGCAAGAGGTGCATCTTTGAGTTAAATTCAGTAGGGATGATAAGTATACAAGGGTCCAGGAAATCCTTCCTCTTAACAGCAGTCTCAAATTGACCTTCCAAATATGCAACCATATAATCTGAAGAAAATATACAGAAATTTTAGAACGCAGTTTTTGATGTCGGAATCAGAAATCCGAATATTTGTATGTTTGCTTGCATTGGTGCCAGCCCCTACAGAAGGTATGCATTTGGAGATGGGCAGAAAGCAATGAGAAATCAGTTACTGGTATATTCAGTACAAAATTGAAGAAATGTGTTGCAATGACATACAAGGTGCAGTTGAAAGGCACAGGTGTTTTTTTGTTTGCTTTTGCCATTTTACTCTGTGAGATAATGAAATGAGGCAGTTTACTTCCCCCTTTGTTTAGAAACTCTTTTCAGTTTCCAATACTGTAGAAAAATGTTTAAATGAAAATAAGCTTTTGCCATTCAAAGTAGGCTCAGAAAGCATTTGAAAAAGTATTTTTCCTGCTTCCTTTGAAAAGGTCCTGGTTTTTATAGCTTTTTTTTTTTAAAAAGAGAGAAGCTAAATTTAAGGCTTTGAACCAAGTAAAAATTTCTGTCTCCTAGTGGAATACTTCAATGTTGTGACATTTTAAGAATTTTGAATGGTGGATTCAGCTCGCTATTCTACATGTTTAGTATAATAATTTTTTTGAGTTTTTTGAGATGGGAACCACCACTCTTTTCCCATATAAGATTAAAAAGAAATTAAAAAAGCGAAGGATGGAACACTGAGCTGTTGAAATTTGGAGCCAGTGCCGTTAGCACAATGAGTATTGGGAAATGCTGATGTTAAGGGTCTCCTCCAGCAGTGGTGACTTTTGTGGCTTTCTGTTTTTGATCAAATGAAATCAGCACTTTGTCCATCTTTTAAAAATGTGAAATGAATTGTGGAAGAGATGCAAACCAGCAATTCTCATGCAATGCTGCTAGGAGAAGCTAATTTCAATGAGAAACCCTACCAGGCAGTTGACTGAATAGCTCAAAAATCTCCGGGCTCTTTTTTTTTCTGCTAAGGATAATGCTGCGAAGCTGTTCAAAATTAAAAGTAAATCTCTCAATAAAGAGACCTTGTTCACAGCAGGCAGGAAGCTTTTGTTTTTTGAAGAGGCGCGGAACAGTTTATATTTTTATTAAAGATTACAGCCGAGCTGTTTAGGTCTCCAACCTGACAGCCAGGTTCACCGGCAAGTCCGTCTGTGTGCATGTCCGAGGGGGCAGCACCGCAAGGACAAGGTTTTGCACGGATGCTAAAGGCATTCATAAGGCAGGGGAGCAGTGAAGGGAGGAAGCCTACACAAACTCTAAATGAGATTTAAAATTCAAACTCTTTATGCTGCTTGCTTTCCTCCCTTCTTTTTGTTTGCATTTTATGAGGGACGGGTGTTCTTCTTGCTCCTTTGCTTGTTGGAGTTAAAACGGTTGATATTTCTGAATAAACAGACTGCCTGGTGATTTGTTACCTTGTTAGGTTACCTTGGGCTCAGTGCTTCCTTAAGTGGACCAGCTCAGCTAGATGGAGGAGGGATGTGCCAATTAGGGTGAAAATATAAATAAATAAACTTACTCTTTCTCCCATTGCATCAGACTGGATGTTTTCAAGCTGCCTGTGCTCAGGATCAAGAACTGATCTTTCTTACGAATATCTTGGGCTCTCTGTCCCATTTTTCCCTCTTTCTGTTCTCGCTCCTCTCCCCAGCTCCTTTGTCTCTGCGATCCCTCACACCTTGCCTGTCTAGCTGTCTGTTCGCCTGTCTCAAAGCTGCTTCATCTTGGAGGCAGAGCGGTGTGGCTGGCTGTGCTGCAGTCCTTCCCCCCCTCTTCTGTATGCTCCCCTGGTCCCTCACGTCACTCAGAGCCCTGCGGTTGTTCAGTATCCATTTCCAGGCAGGAACTAAAATGGGTCACGGTGCCACCAGGACTTGAGCACTGCTGAGAAGACCCGTGTGAATCAAATATTCTTCTGGGACAGGTTGCAGTTGTGGTGACCAAACTCTGATGAACCCAAAATATTGACATTCAGTGGAGGGAAGGAAAATGTCAACTGTTACTCAGGTTTATTTAGCCTTTAGGTTGGTTTGTTGTTTATGTTCTTAATTCCATTACTAAAATGAAAAAAAAATTTGAAGGATCCTGATCCTTTGAGGATGATTGTGTTTTAAGTTAGAAATGGTGTGGGGGGGAAAGAAGTGGGAGTTATTTGCTTCCAGATGACTCACAAGTTCTACTGGACTTTCTGGTAGGGGAATATATAATCCCATTTTGCATTTTGGTGTGTCTTCTTTGAAAGCCCACGTTTCCTTTCAAATGCTGATTAGCATTCCTCACGTGTTGTACAGAACAGCACTGAAAATGCATATAAGGTCTTACATTCTGCCAGTGTGGTTTAGCCCATGCAGAGCTAAATTTGCAGTCAGTAAAAATTCATGGACATACATTRCCCTTGGTCAGTGTGCACTCCTCATATTGACAAAGTAATAGGTGCTCAGGCAGATCAAAAGCAAAACATGCCAAGGCCAGGAAACCTAAGGTTTTCAGTATTTTCTTTTTAATGTGCTACTTTCCTGGATGTTTGTAACTTATCTATAAAGAATTGCTCTGTAGTGAAACATCAAAAGGCATTGTTAAGTAGATTTTAGTCGCAGAGCTTTCTTTAGGTGACTGCATGAATACCCTTAAACTACTACTGGAAAATAACAGATACTCTGAAGATCGATCGATCCATCTGATTTTCTAAACTCCATCATGTTCTTTGAATATAGTCCTGGTTTCAGTATAAATAACGGTAAATAATTTCTGTTCGCTGAGAGAGAACATAACATTTTTTCATTTTGTATGTGGTGATATTTATGTGCATATTGAGAATCTTACTGATAAGGAGGTGGTAAAAGAAGTTAATTTTGCTTTCAAAAATAGCAAGGTCTGTCATTGTTCAGAGTGCTATAGTTTTATGCTCAGCTCTTGCAAAAATTTTCATTTTTTTTAATGCAGTCCTGGTGATGAGCTGTTTATTGTTGTGTTGAAAAGTAATTTTGAAGGGCTGTATAACCCCAAGGAGGACATCATCTCCAAATAGCCGGGGAAGGAGCTCTGTGAACTTGAAGACAGGATTCATCATACAGTTGTGTCAGAGTTTCACAGACCCTCTAAAATAGCGTAAGCTGGCAAAATAAGTCATTTTCTGTTCTGACATCACCCTTCCCTAGTGCCTGCTGAGGATATCGGGAGGCTTGTGCAGGTCAGCTCCCCTTTCACGGCTGGTGGGTTTTCCAGTCCAGCTCCCTGCCTGGCTCCCTTGGGTGGTGCGAGGATGAGGTAGTGCTGGTGAGGTTCAGGGTGTTGTGGAGGGAAGGATTGAGGTGCTGGGACAGGCTGTTACTAGGAGAGCATTTTGGACCAGTTGGAAAGTGTTGAACAGCCTAACCTGGAAGCTCTGAATGTGGGCGAGTTCGTGTTTTTGCCCAAACAGAGGATTGCGTGGCATGCCAGATGCTGGGCACAGCAGTACCTGGCTGTAGCCTTCCCAGACATCCAGAAGTTGATTCAATTTTTTTTTTTTTTTTTTTTTCAAAGTACTTGCTACCAGCATGGTCCCACCCTTTCCAGTTACTTGTTCCCTGTGGCCAAAGGCTACAAATAGCCTGTTCCAGGAGTCCTTTTACAGGCACACAAACTTGTGCACGTAGCTGGGTGTGTATAAACAGTCGCAGCACCCTGGCCACCCAGTTCCCCACAAGCCTGATTTAAAATAATCACTTGGCAAACATCTGGATACATGCCAGATGTCCAGAGCATGGGATGTGTGTGTGATACTTCTAGCTGCTGCATTCTTTTTTCTGCAAAATGTCAGGGTAATGGAAAAGGGGAGTTGCAAAGGGGTGTTTTTATTTTGCTTTAAAAGTGTTTGTACTAAGGATGATGGATCAGCAGTCTCCTTGTTCCTCAAATGGAGCTGTGTCAAGCGTGAATTCAATAGGGAAAGAGATTCAAAACTAGTAAGCAGGGACTTGAAAAAGGGGTGATCTGTGAGTGTGACACTCTTGAGTGATTTGTTGCAGCATCTTGCAGAATTCCAGGCTAATTGTATGCAGGTTTCTCATTTTGAATTTAAACCAGTGTGTTTTCTAAGGCTTCACATTTATCTGCTAGACATAAGCAGCAATCCCCGCCCGTACACACATTTTCAAGCAGAAGGCTTGGGACAAGTTGTCAGCTGTTGCAGGGTTTTACCTGCCGTAATCGGTGAGGTGACCTGCCAGGTTGTGCAGGACAATGACCTGCCTCGTTCTTCCCTCACTTTGTTTCTCCGAGGGAGTTGTGTTTTGGCTTTTGCTGTCTGAAGATTTACRTCGAAGGGAGTTACCGCGAGGACTTCTGAAGCAAACCAAATAATGTATTTTGAGAAACCACAGACCTTTCGAATATAAACGCAGTGGGAGATCCAGAAAGAAGATAAGTGATCCCAGTGCAAGAAATTTGGGAATTGCATGGAAGGAAACAGTTACGAATACTTTTGAATGGGCAGATTTCAGTGTTGAGCATGAGATTTCTCAGAGCCTCAGAGGTGTCATGTGCTGACCACTTCAGATTTCTTCTACTGCATGTTTAATTACGTGTGTAAGATAGTGTGTCTGAATAAGGACCTTCTCCAAGCTGGCAGATGCAAGTGGGAGTTTCTTATTAACAACTCCATGTTCTTGCACAGGCTTTAACTGATGATGTGTAATAAATGCGTAGTTATAAGCATACGTGCTCCCGTCTTAAAAACAAAACTGGGAAAACTGTTGTTGGGAGGGATTAAATTATTATTTTAAGGTAACTACAGCTTTCCACAAAGAAATAATAATTAAAATAACAACTGCCTGCTTGCTGGCAAAGCCGTCTGCACCACCCATTTCCATGAATTTGTATTCAAGGTGGGGGATACAAGTCATGGTCGGAAGGGGAAAAAAAAACATGCTTTCTAAAGATCCTTAGTAAATAACCAGCTTCAGGGTTCAGCGAACAGCTTAGACAAGTTGCGTGTCAGATAGAGCCAACAAGTAATTGCAGCATTTAAATAAAAGTTTGGTCACATTTTTAAAAAGATCTCATGGTTTGGTATGGAAAATGGAAGTTAGTTACGTATCCTCCTGGGGAAAAAGGCGTTTAATTTCAGGACTGGGTAGCGTTGACTGTATTTAAATTATATAAATTTACTTTGAGGAGGCATCAAATTGGATTAAATTCGGGTCTCAGTGATGTTGGTACAGATGAATAGTTACCAAACTGACAGAGATGAAGATACGGTCCTACAACTTTTATTTGCTCTGGACTTGTTAACTGCGCATTTCCTTTCGCTGGCAGTGCACTGACATTTCACATTCATGAAGCTTGCCGTCCAGTCTGAGTGCTTCTCTTAAACAATTGACAAGGAAATATTTTCGTGTGGAAGGAGATTTTGCCCGAGAATGTTTGTGGCTACCAAATGTTTTGTTGGGCTTCTAAATTTTCTAGTTGTTTTTGCAGCTGACAACATTAATTGGAAAGCAGCCAGAGAGACAGCAGAGTCTGGTCTGTAGTTGAGCAACAATAAAAGGCTTCGGAGAACTTTATCAAAGCTTCCATTAACCCCCTGCTGATGTCCTCAAACAGGACTTTTTTTAGAGAGTGGAAACACAAAAGCTAGACTGCACAACTGCCCCTGTGTGTCCATTCAGAGGTTTTAAATCCACACAGTTACTAATTAAAATGCCATGCAGAGTAGCACAAGTAAACATTGCTAGTCCCTGAAGCCCAAAGTTTCGGCACTGGCTCATAGTTTTGAGGGCAGGATGCTGAACTGACCCCACAAGGGTGGGTAAAGCAGCCCCCTTTGGTTCAGATATTCTGTCCTTGTATGAAGAGTTGCAAAACATGTGTCAAGTCCATCCATATGCATGAAATCATATGCCCAGAATGCCATCCCAAGGCAGCCTGTTGGTTTTTTTTTTGTTTTGTTTTGTTTTTTTTTTGTTTTTTTTCTGTTTTTGTTTTTTTCTTGCATAGCATTGCGTTGAACCATGAGGACTAAATAGAGCTGTGGCATGCCTGCTGGATCTCTATAATCATGTTTGCCAGATTTTGGCGGACATCAAAATGCGGAGCACACGAGTGAATACTGCTCCTTTCATTGAGAAATGTCACTTCAGATTTAGCCCCACATGTGAACTGGTGTGCAGGGAGTGCTTTATTATTATGGCAGGGCTCCAGTGGGCTTCCCCTCCCAAACAAAGCAGGCAAATGTGTTGCCTCTGTCTGCATCTACTTGAAGGATTTCATGGCGTCTCCTTAGATTAAGGTAATCTGCCTTCATTACTAAATTCAAGAACCAGAGTCCCAGAACTCTTAGTAGTGCACTCTGAGAATGGATTCAGGGTCTCTGAAAGTTGTGATTTGTAAACTGATAATAACAAAAGTTGATCGTAGTTTTGGATTTATTTTTTAAAATGCAGTCTAGAGACGTGTAGGAAGCTCAAGCCTTTGTATTTTATTCTTCTGGTCATTTGTATTTCAAAACATCTCTTATGGAAAAGTCCTACTGTTAATTTAAAAGGAAATGATAACTTTTGTCTCAGCCTTCTGAACTGTTCCTGCAGAATTTATTAGGATTTTTATCCCTGCTATCGAATTCTATCACCTAGTCTTAAAAAGACGATTGACTGATTCTGATTTTTTATTAAATACTTATATTGTTCCATAAAATCTCTTTGGTTTTGTCTGTATTAAAATCCATTGAAAGTATCCGTGGATTATTACAGACAGAAAAACCCTTAAACTGTAATGTGCTTTGGATATAAATGTCTTTCAGTTCCATAGATTACTGAAGACTAAAAGGAAAGCACTGAAGTTTTTAATTAGCTTTTTATTATTTTTAATTTTCTATGTGCCATTAAATGGTCCCATCAATTGATAATAGAATAAAACAGTTTTGGCTAAGCAAAATAGGAAGGTATAGTGGGCTGGAAGAGATGTCTCATATATGAATTGAGTTTTGTGTGGTGTCCATTTATTTTAGCAAACAAATAAAGGCATGATCTCGAGACAACCCACTACAACGGCTCCCTGGGAAGATTGCACTTGTCTCGATAACATACTGCGTTCTTTAAATCTGTCCTCTGAATCAGCCTCAATTTATCTTTCTTAGCATAAAAGGGAATGCAGATGGAATGGCTGCAGCCTCCCTTCTAGTTTATCAGGATATTGTGCATGCACATAAATAAGACAGAAAGTGACTGGAATATGTAAGTGGCTGAGTGTTGAATCCGGTGTTTTTCAAGCTCCCTGGGCACTCTGGAACAGGGTGGCCAAGGGTGGTCCTGTAGGAGCTGCAGAGATTTGTGGGCTCTCCATGGTACTTCAGACATGATGTGCAGACCCAGCGGTGCCTTTCCAGGAGCGTTTCAGCCGTTTGCTTTCACTGCTGCCTATGCTGAAGGTTAAAACTGCAATTATGCAAGTACTGGGAAGAACTGATTTGAAGAGAGTAGACTGGGCTCAAAGGGAGACTTCTTGAGCACTGCTTGCAGATGTGGCATTTTTCTTTAACCAGAGAATATTTTTATTTATGTTTGTTACACCGACAAGCTGCGTACATCACAGGTTAGAGGGGCTCTGTAGCACAGGAGTTTCCTAGCTTATTTTCAGTCTGACTGATCCTTAAATGGAAGTTACCAGCTTCGTCTGGATCAAATGAGAAGATAATCAAATTTTTGCACCTGTTGATGACAAAACTGAACTAAAAACAAACCCATGAACCTTACGGGGAGGAGAGACATAACACTGAAAAGTGCTTTGCATGCTGTTGGAAGAAGAAATGATTTTTGAATTGCAGGTTTTGAATGAAGATTATATTTTTCCTTGCAGTCCCCATCCTGTGCACTTCTCAGTTCCACCCTGTAAGTACCCTTTGGGGCTGTGGCCTCGGAGGGGAGGAGAGACCTGCCGCAGAGATCTTCTTATCAGGGGTCGGGGCGGGCTCTCCGTGTCCTCCTGTCTGCTGCAAATCTGGGACTGAAAATGAAGGTCCAGACTCGGAATACAGACCCATCTATGCGATTGCTGAGCTCATTTGGGATTATTGTTTTCACGGGCTTTTATTTATTATTTATCAGTACTCCTCCAGGAAATAAACATGGCTGATTTCTTTGTACAACTCCAAATCTTCATAACCTCATGAGGTTGATTTTTTAATTTTTTTTTAAATTTATTTTTTTAGGATTGAAATTGTTCAGACTTTGTAATGGCACTTGCATTGCACAGGAAACTTTACCAATTATCTTTCTGACTGTTTTCCACTGAGGCAGCCACCTTTAATATTTAATTGCTTATTCCATTTGGGGTTTTTCTAATTGACACAATTTTTAAATGAATAATGCACTAGTTTTCAGTATCCGGCATAAAACCAAAATAATGAAACCCCTTTATAAGTTTAATTATGTGCCACCTATGATGTAATCAGTTACTGACATCATGAACTAAGATTTTAATTTTAAGGTTTATGTATTTCAGGAAGCTTAGGACTCTTCCCTAGTTTGTCCCTCATCACTTTTTTTTTTACTGAACAGCAAACTTCAGGTAGCTTTGTTTTTGCAGCAACACTGTGTGCAGAATATAGTTTTCTCTCTCATCGGGTCTATTAATGATTTTTAACTTCCTGCAGAAATCTGCCCATTGCAGATGAAGGAAAGGGGGCTTAATTCAGAAGAGCTCCGAGTGTGAGAGTTAGGTGTGCTGCAGTCCGATTCTCTGTGGTACTTTTCCAAAAGCACAGAGTATCTTTTTCCCCTGAAGAAGAACTTTGATGGGGAGTATGACAGGGTGTCTTGCAGCATCCTGGAAGAACTGAGGATCTCCAAGTGCTGTCAGACCAGTGTCCTTTACAAAGTGCTACTAACGTGAGCCCAGAAAACTTAAACCTTGATTCAATCTCGAGCATTTCTCAACAGCCCAGAGGCAGAGATCGTATCATGTCAAATCCATCTAACCTTTGTACAGAAGGTACTTTACTGGAGTTCCAGCTGAATGCTCTGAATATCAACTATAATTAAAATTTATAGGTTGTTCAGCTGAAATGTAAATACGTAAATGCAAACCTTGTGCACCAGCCTCTTCTGTGTGATGGAGCTTAAAGTAAATAAAGGTGAAGTTCCTTAACTTTGGTGACTTTGAAACAATTTATTACTCTCAAATGTTAAGATGGGAATTGTGATTTTTATTGTCAGGTGAGTCCTGGGTTTTGATTCTTTTGGGTGCCGCAGGCTCAGGAGGGCTTGTTTGAGACCCAGCCTGCAGTTGCTGTTGGAGCTGTGTATCACAGTTGAAGTAAAATGTTTATAACTTTATTATCTTTTCTTCCTCTAAGATTCTTGCCATTTCTGACTTTGGGTGATTGATTTGAGAAACCCAAATGGCAAAGTCTAACTCTCTGCTATTACCATAGCCCTTCAGAAGCCAGGATGAGACAATGTGGCCAAATCTATTTATTAAAATAGCGAATGCTGCTTTAGCAAAATGAGTCATAACATTTATTTATTTTGTTTAGAAGATACTTCAGTATTTCCAAAGCTTCTAAGTGGCATATAGGGCAGAGGCTTTTATTTGTCTGGATTTCAAAAAGGCTTTTAAGCAGCTCTTTTTACAAAATCTAATATTCTTAATGCTGAAAGTAAGCGACAAAGGAAGTTATTTAGCACATATATATATATCACCTAGACATCCATGTTTCAGGTAGATAAAAAGTAACTGTGCGAGAACCAAGGAGAACAGCATTAGGAGATGTGTTGCCTTGGGTACCAAATCACACATTTGCCCCATAGTGGGTTAAGCTTTACGCCATAACTGTTGGGGTAACCACATGCTCGGGTGGCTTGGTGGTAAGTATAATAAAGGACCAAGGAGCAGAAATGAGGCTTTCTGTTAATAGATATAGACATGAGGCATCAGGTGAGAGCTGTCCTTTGCAATGTGAGACAAAGGGTTGCCACTTTGGGATATTAATAGAGCAGGGTCAGTATTTTTGGTATTGTTTTATGGATTGTTGATATGCTATTGTAAGTGGTTCGAAAGCTGCACACAAAAAGTGGTTTGCAGGGCACAGATACAGTAAATTATTTCGTTGGTCCTGCACAATGTAAGAACAGCTCTACCCGCCTCATCTGTTGACTCATGAAGTGTATGCAGACATGTCTTAACTCCTCTGACTGCAGACAGGAGGATGGGAAAATGGGAGGAGGAGTAGCTGGATGGTTGCTTGACTTGAGGAAGGGCTTAGAGAATGGTACAGGGGTCTCATTTGGGGGCATTTGATATGTCTTTGAGGGTAGCTTTGATTTCCTTGTGGAAGGGGCTGGAGGGGGAGTGGAGGAGTTTGTTTTGAAAAGGCAGCTCAGCAGATCCGCCTCCTGTGCGGCAATACAAAGGTGAAGGACAGGCTATTTCTGGGGAGGAATTAGCTCTGATGGCTACCTCGGGCTTCCCGGGAGGAACAGCAGGGTGTGTGGGTGAGGTGGAGTTGCCCTGAGGGGATAGTGGTGAGTGGGTCAGACTACTTATTTTGAGCAGTTGGGGAATGCCCCGTTTCCAACATTATTATCTGTTTTAATAACTAGAGGTTATGGTCTCTAATTTCTCATTCTGGCTCCCCCAGAGCCACTGTACCCTGGGGTGCTATACATTGTGTCCCAGCGTCAGTGGTTTCTGGCGGTCTGTGCTTGCTGGACTGGCATCTGGGAAGTAAGAGGATGATTACAGCACGTGCTTCCCAGAAGTGTTCAACCCAAATTCGGGTCGTGGGATCCTACTTCTAAGCGTGACTGGTCTGGGCCCTAAAGGAGGACTCTCAGAGTTACGGCAATCTCTCTTTGTCCGGACTGTGTGGCCCATTTTCTCTGCTTCTCTCAATCCAATGTAATGCAGTGTAGCATCAGTGTTGGCTTCTTTAGGCTACAAAATTTATTGTTGTTTATATTGGGTCAGATTCTAACCTCAACTAGCAGGAAGAGTAACTGCAACGTGACCTGYTTCGTGACCAGCGGCTCCAAACCTGCTCAGGTCAGACAGCTGCTGACTAATTCCCCATCTTAACAAATTGCTTATAGCTCTAGAGTTTCTTAGAGCAATTCACAGCGCTAAGTTCGTTCACCCTTCTTGTGTTAATCATTCTAGTTTAAGCATTTAGAAATGTTTCGGTGCTGGTTTTTTTAAGTGGTTGTAATGTTCAGACAGATTTTTATAAATTGCCTTCCAACTGAAAGACTTGTTTTCCTGTTTGTTTTAAACTGGCATTCATACATACAGGAAATACACAGTATTCTGCCATGTTTCTGTTGGCAACTGTTACGTTATCCTTGTCAGAACATGCCAACAGGATTTCTTAGCAAGCTAGCAGAAAGAAAACAAGCAGTTCTCAGACTAAACAGACCCCATGCTTGAGTTGTAATACAGATCTCTTGCTAAATGCTACGTAGATTCTATAGTCTTCTGGTTTAAGGCAATCTTTGGGATTGCAGGTTGCAGATTCAGATCTTTGGAGTTACTCCAGACCTGCATTGCATTAGCTGACATCATTATTTGGCCTTCAGAATTGGAGGGCCAGTACTTGAAAACAATGTATTGCTGTCAGGAGCTGGTCCTCAGAAATTAATAGCCAGAACGAGCCGTCTCCTGGGTGTGCAAAATCTTCTTCATCACCCCCATCTCATTGCAGTTCCTGATGTAAACCACAGGGAACTGTGGTCAGACCTCAGCTCCTATAATTGGTTTGATCTAAATTAGAGCAGTTCTGGTATGCTGAAGTAGTCTGTGCTAAAACTGACACAGAACTGGACGTGCAACCCAGAAAATACACAGGCTCTTTGTGGATCCTCAGCAGCTACTGCGTGTCTCCAAGAACTGAAGCTGGAGTAGGGAGGTAAAAATACAGCACTCTAATAATCCTCAAGTACTACTATTTGTTGCTGCTAACAGCCTGGGTTTTCCTTCAAGCTTTTGATTTGATGCAAGTCAGAGCCAGCTTTTGTGGTTTGGCAAGATTTGCAGCACAGGTTCTTTTGGGAGAGGCAAGAAATGAAAACTTTGAAACGGAGGAAATGTTTAAAACATAATAATGCTGTGTTAACAGTCTTTAAAATCTCATTTTCTAGCCCCTTTCTTTATGAACACATCATTACAAACATAACTGCTGTTAGCTGGTCCCTAGGTTTGAGAGCTTGTCACTTGTTTTTCTCAGAGCTCTTTGGCAGTGACTGGGTTGCAGAGCCTGGAAAGAAAGGGAAGATCACTTGTGCCTGTCATTTTGGGATGAGGGTGTCCTACGACAGTATCCTGTGGCCAAGCTGGTGCTTTTCCTGAGCAGCGTAATTTCTAGTAAATAGGAGGGAAAGTTTAGTTCAGAAATATTACGGCTGATTGAAGGGATTGAGAGAAAGAGGCCAAGCTCAGCTGTCACACTGCTTCACATTACGTCAGCCAGGATTTTCAAGTGTGGGTGGATAACCTTGAGCGCTTTACTCTAGGGGCGTATATTTAAAGTCTTTGCTTTAAATGCTAAAGCTTGAAAATGCTGGCCTGAATCTTGGCGTGTCTCAGCTTCCAAGCTGGGAGGTGTTCCTCGCCAGTCGTCATTCCCGGGGGAGGGAGAGGCAGACGATGGGAAGACAGAGGACTCGGGAATGTCTTGGGAGGCTTCCAGTGGCTTGGTTGAGCAATCAGGCCTCTAGATCCTTGTCCAAGTCCTAACCTGGCCCAGTCATCACTAGTACAAATGTTTGCTCCACTTATACAGAGGGAATAATGAAATAAAATAAAATATGCACGTGGTTAGTTTTTAAAGTGCACATCCAGCCCGCAGACTCTTGCTGGTCCCTAGGAGAAAGGCATAGCTGTCATACTGGCAGTGAAGAATGGGAACGCCAAACTCTAGCTCAGTTCTTCAGATGTGCACAGGCATCAAATCCGTGTGTGCGCATAGGTTTGCATGTGCAAAAGCCTTTCATGTACTTATCCTTATGTACATACATGGCTTATACATATGCTATGCATATGTTTGGAAATTTGGTCATGCTAAAATGCATTCTCCTTTGTTTGCAAAGCCATTTGCCGGGAGTACTTGGAGCACCGGGGTGGTGTTACTCAGAAACAGGAGCATTTCTGCCTGGACGAGAGAGAGGAGTGGGTAAAAGGCCCAAGGGACCACTGGGAAACAGAAATGAACACCAACATTTTAGGAAAGAGCAGAACTGCTTTCTTTTTAATTTACTCTGGTACATGTAACTAAATAGGGCTGGATACTTCTCCCTTTGCTTGATTTGAAGTCAGTGCGACAGCTAGTAGAGTAAGTGGCTCTCTTACATGAATAAAATTACCAGAATCTGGCCCGGAGAATGTTGCCTTTAGAAATGATTAAAAACATGTTTGATTCTCTGTGTTGTATATCCTTTTCCTGCTGTGAGATTATTTGATAATATAATTTACAAAATCCCATGTAAAAACCCACAATATTACGAGGTAAATATTCAAAGAGAAAACCTGAAATGTGCCAGGTTCCCTTAAATGTGTTTTGTCCCAATTAAGAGAAGATCTTTTATTGTCTTGTTTTGATTTCTAAGAGGACTTTTCTTCAGTGTTAGATTCTCAGAAATCTTTTTTTTTTTTTTTTTAAGTAATTAATAATGGAGCAGGCTTTTAGTGTCTACCCTGGAAGGTAAAAACCCTTAATCACAGTAACATCATTAGTGCTTTCAAGCATTTAATTTTGATGCTTGACAAAGCGCATAGCCATTGATAAGAACAAATAAGTGGTGTTGTGTGCAATTGAGGGGAAAAAGAAAAGCATGAAACCCCCTAAGCTTCAAGTAATTAAATTTAAATATGTTATTTGAATTTAGCTGAGATAATGTACAAACTGTGGGTATATTTTTCAATCAGTGAAAGACCCCTTGAGTAAACATGATCCATTTAAATTCAAATCATGGGGAGTGGAAAGTAAACCCTGCTGTGGTTAAGAAGGCATCTTCACTAAAACACTGGGCATTGTGTATCTTTGATATCTGAGTACTCATGTGTTGTAGTTTTATAAAGGGCTGTTTTCACTCATGGATGCCTACATGCCAGAGACTTTATTGCATCTATTTATTTCCTGGTTTTTTCCTCTCCCCCCCCTCTCCTAATTTGAACCAGTAATGAAAAACTGACACTCTGCTTCTGCCATCCTTTAAAGTGCCTCAAAACTGTTACAATTCAGCACTTATTAGCCTTGGGATATGGCTTTATGGCGTTTGGGTAAAGTTTTTGTAGTACATCTGTGCTCCCTCTCTCTCTGTAGGCCGCAAGCTCAGAACCGCAGTAATAAAACTACTAGTAGGTGTTTAATGGCAGGTTATTGAGGAAGTAGATAAAAGAAAATTGCAACATTCACATCAGTAGGGAGTGGGGTTTTTAAAGGAGAGGAACTGCCGAGCTTTGAACTAGGGAAAGTTATACTTGGTGCTTTTGTTCAATGGCACCCCTTTTTAGACACCAAAATACCTCATCATTCTTCCCTGTGAAATGGGCTGTTCTGGTAGAATTGGTGCTCGGTATGTACAGTCTGTGCACGTGTGGCAGAAAAACTTGCTGTTGTAAGCAATGATGATTGAGAAACAAGTTTTTGCGTAGTGTTCCTTTCCAAATATCAGGGAGCAGGGAGGAGGAAAGTGTAAAAAGTGAAAGAAAAAGTGATCTCTCACTCTCTTCCAAAAGTATTATGTGATCTTATTGCGAACATCTTAATTGTGTACATTATTCTTTTTGGTCAAGCTGTCCTCAGTATGTTTTGTTAGGACTGTGTGTATGTAATGAACAGTTAGCCCATACACATACAAGAGAAGATTCTGTCTTTTATTCTGCTCGTGATCAAAGCATCATTTTACAACCTGTTGCATGTTTATCTTCACATCATCCCTAAGAGGCAATTTAAAGGCAAAAGGGAGAAGAACAAAGAATGTAAATATTTTGCAGAAGCTCACCCAGAAGGCTGTGACTGCTGCCTGGATTGCCATGATGAGCTGGCAGTGGTGATGTCCTCTTTGTCCCAGACTCTACTGACTGGACTCTTAGGCCCTTTTGGTAATACATGTCCAAGGAGACCCATACCTGTTGTTTTTCCAGAAGCCCAGTCTTTCAACTACTCAGGTCAGCTGGTGAATCCTGGAAAACAAGGAAACAAATAAACCTGATTTGTAGGGCTATTTGCAGAAATAAGAGAGAATTGGTAATGGAGGATTTTATCCATGCAGTGGGATAACTGTAGTACTCCCTGTGGTTATTGAGCCCAGTTCCTCAAGGTCCACAGAGTTGCAGATCACCATCCTATTGCATAGACCGTTACAGGTCTGTGCTGCAGAGATGTCAAAGAGCTCCTGGACAGTCTCTTGCAATTCTGGTACTTCATCCTGTAGTTGGACTTCAGCACTCTTAGGATTTCTGTATAGCATATGGAGAGGCAGGATGTACAGTCAAAACAAGAAAACTCAGAAACAAATTGCTCATCTGCAGATTACAGGACAAAAGAAAAGATGAAAAGTTAAGTAGGATGAATTTGCATATGAAGGACAGGAAGGAAAAATTAGGGCCATTCTTACAATTGTAATCGTAAGGAGTAACAAAGGAATTGATGTACAAGTCCTCTTGGTGTCCTGGAGGCCAGGAGCAGGTTGTTTATTCCAGTATGGTGTAGTGCCTAAGATCAGCTGTCCATTTTCAAGAGACATGAGAAAGCACTTGTTAAACTATATAAAGCTAAGCATCTTTCACAAGAAGGGGTAGTTAATATATATTCTTCTGCTGCAAACAGCCATTTTACAACAGAGAAATGCGTTTTCATACAGCACTTACCAGCCCAATATTGAAGGACTCACTAAATTCCAATATAAATGCCTGCAGAAATGAAATGGGAAACCAAGGAGGTTAAAAAGAGGATAAAGGAAAGAAAGTGAACTTTCTCTCTACAATTCTTGAGGTCAGACCAGCGTAAGTGACAGATTCTCAGTAAAAAGAATTGCCTGTCTGCCCTGCATGAGGCACCAATTAACTAAGCAGATTTCTCTCCGACTGGTTTATCAGTAATGTTGCATGTGTGTGTGTTTTAGGGTAACAAATCTGATTTCTAATTTATTAGCTCAGCAGTATTCTTACTGCAAAGGGGAAGAAAAAAAAGCCCGATTCTCTGTTGAGGAACTGTGAGGTTATTAAGCAGGTTCTCAGTCATGCCACAGATATAACTTGATGGAGCACACCTGGACCCTCCCTGTTGGCTGTGTTTATAGTCTCCTCTGTCATCCAGTATTTGCCTTTGCATGTGAGAGACAGACAAGGAAAAAGAGAGAAAGGTTCTGGAGGCATTTCTAACAGAGATGCCAAACTGTCAAATAGTAAATCGGGAAGCAGCTCCCTGATGGTTTCACATCAAGAGGAGACACCCTTTTGTGACTGTACAGCATCTACTGGTTATTTTCACTTCCATCAGAACTGTCTGATATGGTCAAGTAGGTTTGAGGCTTTCAACATTCAATTTTCCTTTCATTTATTGTGACTGTTTTATTTGTTTGTCTTTCTTGGTAGTTTTCAAGGGTATGTGTTTCAAGGATACTTTTTACTCTCTAACATTTTCATGGATCGTCATCCCAGAGTTAAGGGTAGAAAAAGAAACAAAAAGAAAGGGAAAGGGGGGAAAAAAGAGCAAGATGGTACAGCTTCAGGGGACAAAAGGAGAAATATATTCAATTTAGGAAGACCTCTAATCTCTGGTTGTACAGGACAGCTTTGTTAGATAAGATTAAAAATTTCATGAATGTCCCTTTTTATCCCTGGAGACTCCGCCATTTATACCAGCTATTGTCAGCATCAAAAGAGCTTGATAACAGCTGGCTAGAGACGTGACCACACAGCAACACAACAGCAAGAAAGGGGCAGCCGGGTTCATAAATCTTCAGAAAACCCATTCCCCCAGCGCAGCCATGAATCTGCTGCTATCACAGTCAAAGGGAGAATGCATTGTCCTCCAGCCAGTCAAAAACCTGAACTTCAGCATTAGCAGGGGCTCTATTGAAAGTGTAGCGTGCACAATGAGATGTTTTCCATTATCTTCTTCATTGCAGCCCTTATTACTGCACACAGATACAGTTTAAAGGATCTTTGAGTTTAGCTTGTTGCTAGGTAGAGTTTTTCCAAAAATCATGCAGCCCTTTCCCTTGGCAGTGTAATCCTGCTTTTTCTCTTCATCGCATCAATATAGCGCTGCATGGGACAGGGTCAGATGATGCCAGTTTGGTACACAATGGACCAATATCTGATATCTTCTGGCTGGGAAGGAGCTATCAAAGCCAGAATCTGGCCCTTGGGCGCTGAGCTTCCCCATTTTCCAGGGACTGCTCACAGACTCGGGTGTAAGCAGGGCAAGTTAGGAAGCACAAATTGGCTCAGACTCTTGAAATTCAAGTTTCCTGGTTTTCATGGGAGGGTCCAAATTCATATGTATTCAGCTTTATTCTGGTCTTACTTAATTCAGTGGCAATATTTTCTCAGCTTTAGAGAAAACCAGATTTGTCCCTCAGGAATTTCATAGTTCCTGTAAAGCAAATAGCTAACGAAGTAACATTGGTTAATTTTAGGAGATGGAAGAAGAGAATCACTGTGGACCAAAACAAAAGTACAAGTCTATGCACTGTGCCTAACAAAGGACAAAAATAAGGCAGAATCCTTCAGTATCTTAGCCTCTTATGGAGGTTTGTACCTGGGTGTCATGAACATTGCAGTGTTTAGACAACTGTGTTGTTACTTCAAAACCCATCTATCTAGTATTGCCCAGAATCCAAGAGAGGATTAAATGCAGTTTTGTTAGAGAAAACAGGAGAAATACTTAATGCTTCTAACCTCGCCCCCCACAAGAAAAACACAATTTTTGAAAGTGCTTATGTTGTGAAAGCTATGATTAAAATTGTATGTTYCTCATTAAAACTAAATTATTGCTTATATATATTTTTTTTTTTTCTTCTGGCAGCTCCATCCCCAATTGCTTTGATCCAGGCTAAAGAGATAACAAGGCACAGTGTTGCCTTGGCTTGGCTGGAACCTGACAGGCCAAATGGAGTCATCCTGGAGTATGAAGTCAAATACTATGAAAAGGTACTGTTCAAAAATGGACAAGAACGGAGTTTTGTTTGGGTTTGGGGAGAGCTTTTTACTTCATTCCATTATGGTTTATTTCCAGATAGGATTCCATCATTTGAAACCAAATAGATTCCATTTAACAAAATCCAATTAAGGATTTCATGCACTTGAATGGTTGCTTGAAAGAGTAAGACTCATAGGCTGTTCCAGCTGTATGGTATGAGTTTATTGCGTTGTTTTTTCCTACCTAGGAACTGAGCTTTTGTAGCAAGCATATTTATAATGAGAATCAATAATATTGGGCAGAAGTGAGACATGAGCTTTACTTCATAGACAGAAGTATAATAATGAAGTATATAACACAGTAATAATAATAATAAGATCTGTTTGCCGATAGCTTCTGCTTAGAGTGATAGTGTGGGCTGGATGGCTTTTAATAGAGAATAAGGAAAGAAAATCACATTCTTCATACTTTCCAAGTTAGAGGGAGATGTTATTCCTACAAATAACTTCTCAAGTATGGAACTATGAAAAGATCTATTTTCTTTGAAGGTTCTCTGCAAAAATGAACAATAACCTGCTCTTGCTTGTGTGTGCTCTCTCTCACACGCACATGCATACTTCTAAATTTTTTTTATAAAGATAATCACTTATTTGCTTCCCTAACACATACAGAAAAAGGCATCTGATTTTCAGGGAAGCTAGATTATTACATTTTCTGATGGATTTTTCAGCCAAAAGTAGAACAGTTTTTAGGATTGGACTTTCTGGAAGACATTTTCTAAGTCTTTTCTTTCTTAAAGTATTTTTATCATTTTTTTTTATATGGCTCCTGGCTGGTAGGAAGAAAAAGAAAGTGCCAGCATGTGTGAATAAAATGTTGCTTGTTCATCAAGAGGATCCTATTTGAAGGCTTGGCTATTTTCCAAAGGATTTCGTTGTGTGATTTCTTAAATAATCCGTGATATATCAGCATCGTACCTACCGCCTCATCATCCTTTTTTGGCTTGCTCAGAGCTCCATGCAGCATGCAGTGCTAGGGGTATTGAGCAAGGCCGACAGCAGGAGCCCTCGGGATGTATTTTGAGAATTCCATTGTTGTTACTCATCTTCTTTCATCATGACAGTTTTGGCAAGGAAGTGGGGTTCCACAGTTCACGGTGCAGCGAGGCATTTTTACTTGATCACCACTGTGTTCTTTTTTTGTTAGGACCAAAACGAGCGCAGCTATCGCATTGTGAAGACAGCCTCCAGGAATACTGACATCAAAGGCTTGAACCCCCTGACTTCATACGTATTTCACGTGCGGGCCAGGACAGCAGCAGGATATGGAGACTTCAGTGGACCATTTGAGTTCACAACTAACACAGGTAATGACATGCCCACTGATTTCTTTTTCTTTTCCTTGAGCAAAGAGTGTAAATGTAACTGAGCTGTGCGTTGGGAGTTTCCCATTGGTTGCTTGGACTGTGGTGTGTCTGTTCTGGGAAAATGTTCTTCCATGACCGCATGACTGTTCATGATGCCATGAATCTGACCTGAGATATCTATTTGGATATGCTATATTCTAGATTCTAGCAATGAAAATACTTCAGTGTGGCATAAGAAGACACGCACCCTATAAACACTTGGAAGCCATTGATGCTTGAGAGATTTATGTACCTATTTTGTTTACTGTAAATGTAGATGTTTGCACATGTTTTTGGAATACCTCATTTGCAGGAGAATAGAACCCTGTTACTCCCCTTTACAAACTATTGACATAGATCAGTTAGGCGTCCTACATCAGCTCACATATTTGCACTTTTCCGTAGACAGTCATATAAAGACAGGATGTTCGAATTATGTTGTCGGTAGAGCTTTTCACTTTGCTCAAGGAAACATGCAAATTTAGCCCCCAAAATTTTTGCTTTTCGGTGACAGGAAGGCAATGTGACCAGACCTGTTTTATTTTGGACATACAGGTCTGTTTAAATCAATTTAAGGTCATGCCAGTTAGTGGCAACATCCTTCAGGATGTTAACAGCTGAAAATAATCAATCCAGCAGGAAGAGGGAAGACATTTTAAAATAACTTATTCTCTTTGTGTCAATTGGGGAGTGATCATCTGGCCCCACTGAGAGAAAAAGGAGGAGGAAAGAAGAGTGGAAAGCAATTAGAAAGGCAAAAAAAATAGCCATTATACCCTCTGAGCAACACTGAAGGGGAGAAGGAGAGGGAGTCCTTGTTCCCAGTGAACTGAAGTTCCCCAAATCATTATCAAACATCATGTCTTCAGCTAATTAGGGCCCTGTTGGAAATTTGTGTCAAATGACAATATAATAAAGGCCTGAAAGTAGATTTGATTGCTACTCTAAACTGCCTTCACAAGCCAGAAAGCCTCATTGAGTGCTACCTAGGTTGATTTTTTGAGGGTGTCTGACACTAATGCTGCCTTTTCTGTTTCCAGTTCCTTCCCCCATCATTGGCGATGGTACCAATCCCACAGTGCTTCTTGTTTCAGTGGCTGGCAGTGTTGTTCTTGTGGTCATTCTCATTGCAGCCTTTGTCATCAGCAGGAGGTAAGAACTTAAGCTTCTCTCTCCCTCTCTCTCTTTCATGAGGGAGCTTTTTGTCTCCTCCAAACAAAGCTAAATTCTTTGATTAGCATCATAAACAGTGCATTTGCATTACAAGCCTTCTCCCATGTAGCTTTGATCTTCTCAAAGTTAGTACGAAGCAGCATGTGATGTAATGGCAATAGTTCCAACTCTATTTGCCCTTCAAATGCAAAGCTGATTCCAATAACTGGCATTGAGAAGCAAGCCAGCTAGAGATTTGTGGTTAGTGTAATTTGAAGTTAAGTTTAATGGGTATGGGTACAGTAGATTTTCTTGGACTGACTCCTGATAGACAGGGAATAAACAAGTGCACTGTTGTGAACTAAGCCATCAGACTGCTATGCTTGTGATTTTTGTGTTAGTCTGTATGAGTCTGCATTAGTCTTTTGGGTTAGTCCTTCCAGTGTGAGTGGATATGACTGTAAAACAGAAGCCACAGTCATTCAGCATCATATGCAGTAACACAGCAGACTGGATTGATGGTTATTTCATCAGAGCAGGACCGTAATCTTCTACCAAGTACTTGTTCATTCTCCCAAATTCAACTCAGGCATCAGGAACAATCCTGCAAATCGGAGGACGGTGTAGCAGAAACACAATGTGAGTGTTTCTGTCTTCATCTTTGTGTTCAGTCTCATTTAAAAAGATCAGCATGGTTTTGCTTCAGTGTAATTCTGAGATAAAACTGGATGTATCATCACTGCACCTGAAGCCTGGGATCTCAGGGATGCATGTTTTGTCAGTCCCTGTTGATCAGCTTAATGGCATCAGCCATAAATGTGCACAAATTCCTCTTGATTTGCCCTCTTACTTTAAACTGTCTTAAAGAGCAGTTAAGTCACTATGATTGTAATATCTGGAAAGTAGACATGCATTGTTATAGCTTTCCGTGGGTGTTCAACTCAAAGCCTCCATGCTGGCAAGAAGAAAGAAGAGCAGAACACATGAAAATGTAATGCAGAGAGACAGGTTTATTAAAAGCCATTGCAACAGAAAATAGCATCACCAAGCTTGATGACTTAATCTCCTCTGCGCTTTTATTGATCACTTTATTATTTAAGGCAGGATTGATAGCAGGATACATTGGATTTCTAATTATGAGTCGCCACCTTGGAGAATTGAGCCTGTCGAGCTACTTTGAGATGATTCCTTCCCCTCCTCCCCTATAAAAAAATGTTGCTTCCCAAGGCTGATAAACACTGCTTGGTGATTGGCCCTCAATGGATCACTTTTTAGAAAATGAAATGTCAACCCCTTGCCCTCATATTGATTCTCTTTAGTATTGGCCATAAAGCTGTCAAAGGAAAGGCTGTCTGGAGCCAGGTAGCTGACAGACTTGCTGATGTGGGTGCACACTCAGGCAGGTCTTCTCACTGCTCAGGCTGTCTGTTCAGTTATCTCTTCCCACAAGTGTTCAGCTTGGATAAAGACAAGACAAAGAGCAGGTGGACAGTGGGGACAAAAGGCTGGTCCAAGCACTAGTGGGAATGAAGATAAAAGTATCCAGGTGGCCATGGGTTCAGAGATGTCCCATAGCTCTGCACTGGTATGTCTCAGAGAGGCCGTAGAAGGGGAAAGACATAGCAGATGAATGAAATACTAGGACAGTGAAACTGCTCTGTGCATACTAATGCATGGTGCCTTGCTAATTAATAGCCTTCCTCAATACACAGCTCTCCAGTAGCTGGAAGTAGCTCTCAATAAACAGAATCTACTTTAATATATTCACTATTACTCTAACGATTTTAACCACTTTACCAATGTCATTTAGAGGTGTGGGCTTTGGGGATATTTCATGATGTTCCTACACCAGCAGAAGTTAATAGCAAAATAATTATACTTTGTTCCAAAATGACTTCAGATGAGAAAAAGCTTTTCTGTCCATACAGTCCCCATGAGGAGGTTTTGTAATCTAGCCATGACCTAAAAGTCATATTTGTACAATCAAAACCATGCTTTGGCCTGCAGACATGGCCTCTCTGCATCCGTGAGCCAAATGTGGGAACTGGGCATATGCTGTAGGTGCCCACTTTTGGACCCTGGGTTATTACTACTAATTTAGCATTATGTTTTTTCAATTCATTGCTCAAATCCCAAAATTCATCTTTGCAACAGAATTTGTCAAAGGACTTTGCCTTCAGGCAGCTCAAGCTGTTTGGTTCTGTCCTGTGACTACAGCATTTGTGTTAACATGAGAACTGATCTGCCTAAATGTTAGTTTAAACTTACTGAGGTTAAGATGAGCATATCCATAGAGCAGAGTGCAGGAGGTAGCGTGCGTGTTTCTAAACCCTGCCCTGCAGGAACACTGAGTGAAATTAGAATATCTCAAATAGAGTTGTAATGGATTTGGGAAACTGTAAAACAGAAAGAGCCACTTTCTAAAAGGGCTTGGATGGAGTAAGATGGCCCTTACAGAATCCTCTGGTCATCTAAAAGTTTCTGTTAGAAATTCTTCCGATTGATAGATTGATTTATCTTCTGCTCCATAAACAGCTGAACGTGTTTGCACACCTTTTGCTGATGGTGTTGGATCAGCATGCTCCGCCAGCCTGGTGCCTGAGCTCTGCAGCACCCCCAGCCCCTCTTTTGTTTGGGGAAGAGGAGGTGGGAGCAGCGGTGCGGCGCCAGGTCCGTGCTGTTTCGCCCCAGTGCGTGCTAATACCCTCCGTTGTTACCTCCTCTTCATTGCCAGCCCCCGCCTCTAGATCTGCCTGTGTCTCTGACCCCCGCAGTTTCTGAAAGCTTCTGTGTTCTTTTCCTGAGTGCCGGCTATTTAATCACCACCGCCAAAATCCCTGTAATTACGGGGTTCAAATCTGCAACAAAGGCTTCCTTCTGCCACTCAGGTGAGCTGCCCCGAGAGGCAGCTCCAGCCCTGCGTGGCGTGGGGCTCCCGGGCTGCTCTCAGGGACAGTGGCAGACAGGAGTGTCCTGCCCCGAGCCGAGCAGGAGAGGTCAACAGGTGGCACAGGGAGAAGTGGAAGTAGGTAGTTTGGAAGGTATTATTTAAAGTTAATAAGCTACAATTATATTGCTTGAGCAGTAGTCCCTTTGTTTCCCTTTGCTTTTTGCATGTCTTTGGGTTTTAGTGGGGGAAGGTTATTTTTTTTTATCTGTTGTTAGGGTGCTTGTACTTTTTAAAAATAAGATAAAGAGCATTTTTTCATACTTAAAATACTTTCATGCAAAGCCTGTTTGTGTTTCATATTTCCCATCTGTGCCTGAACATTAATAAAATGAATTTGAAGGGGTCCTGCTTAAAATGCAGAATCTCTTGGTTTTTTTCTTCCTTTTTTTCTTTCCTCTGAGAGAAGTTGTGTAATACCTGAAACCATCTCTGCAATCCGCTTAGCGGACTTGGTCCCGTATGGCACTGGGTGAGATTTGTGCAGCCTCTTCCTTCTTACTCAGTTCAGTAACTGGGAGCAGAACATAGTCCTTTGATTTAACTCAGCTCTGTTATGCCAGTGCTGTAAGTCCTCAGGCAAATAAATGGTTTAAATTGATGTTTGGATCCAGTGTGGTTTTTAATAATGTTCTTCTTGTGATTTGGAGCCATTTGCGTTTAATTGACTTTCATCAAGAAAAGAGGCTCCCAACTGTTTATGGTTGGATGTGTACCTGCTTTTTATGTCTGAACACAAGTCCTGTTGATGTTGTTGGGAGCTGTGAGGCTTGGTTCAAAGATCAGGTAGTCTTCACATGTCAAACAGGATTTTTTTTTTCCTTCTGTTTCATGGTTAATTTATAGTTTTTATTATTGGCATAGTGTGTTTAACACCCAGCACTAAAAGACTGCAGAGACAAAGGCTGGGAAATGGCCTTTCAGGTGGCAGCGATGAGAAGCTGCCGTTCCCCACAGGCCAGGTGCAGAGTGGGAAGTAAGATGCTTTTTGCTAATGGGCAGAAGGGTTTTGCTGACGGGAGGGGAATGGTGAGACTCAGGAAGATTTGCTGCAAGTGAGGTTCTCAGTCACGTGTGTTCTTCCTGTTATCTGCGAGTTTTTGACCCTTTTTAACTCACATCTCTCGATAGGTCTTTCTGTCACCCACTCCTGTTTTCCTCTACCCGTTCACCATTTTCAGACTTTTAACCCAGTCTCACCCCAATGTCCCTGGCAGGCCTGGTCGTCTCCTGCCCCACTCCAGGCAGCGGGTTGCACATCGCAGGCAGTGCCAGTCTTGCCTCCTGTTCTCCAGGCTTGGTTTCTCCTTCTGCCTTCCCTCTTCTTCACACCAGCCGAGACTCTTGCCAGCTAGCTAACCTGGGTCTGACATGCTGGGAGACTTGGAACAGACAAACTGAGGAGTAAGCAGCAATAAACCCTTCTCTTTGGCAACGTCTGTTCTTACGCCTGGTTCTGAACTTTCAGTGAATGATGGGTAAAAGCCCAACTCGGATCTCTACATCTACATACCATTAGATGCTGGGGAACTTCAAATCCCAGTACACATTTGGCTGAGCGGACTCCTCAGTGTCTGCCCTAACAGACTAACCTCTTGTATTAACTTTTCTTAATGCCACTTATCCATTGAAGTTTAAAGCTGAACTAATTAAATACATAACTGGATACAATATCATGTGTGTAGGTGATACAGTAGATAGTAGAAATAGTAATCTATAGAAATAACATTATTGTCTCCAACTCAGAGGGTTAGTAGAGGAGCTCTACCATCAGGAGTTCTTTGCCCCCTTCAATTATACAGTGATTAAAAGAATAAACAAAATCCTTGGGATCTGCATTTTTGGTGGTCGGGGTTTTTTTGCTGCCATCCTGATTTCTATGTTACTGGACTGTTTCCAGTTAAAAATTTGCAGTTAAATAAGTGTGTTGGTATTGGCATTTGCCTAATTATGTTTGCAGATCAATCTACACCTCTGTTGTAGCATTTAAATCCATATATGATAGGGTAAAAAGCAATTTGGCCCTTTTTTGCACAGAATTGCAAATATACCTTTGAAGAAAAAGTAGCTGAAAATACAAGCTTTCTTTTCTGTCTTTAAATGCCGAGATGCAAACATGGAGATTTGTGTTTCCCTTGATGCTTTGTTGATGCCAATAACACTTAGAGCAGTTTGAGGAGAGGAGTCTCCTACCCTGCTGGTAAGTGTATGTTGTGTCATGGGCTGTTGTAGGGGAGCTGCCGAGCACAGGCCGTGGCAGGTGCAAACAGCTCAAGTCTCAGCAGGTCAAGAAGACTGAGCTTGTCTCAAAGTGAGATACTTATTTTGAACTGTAATGCTCTTTTTTGTTCTGACAGGCGCAGTAAGTACAGTAAAGCTAAGCAAGAGGCAGATGAGGAGAAACATTTGAACCAAGGTAAAAGGCAGTGGTGCTTGGGTTTTTTGATTCGGTTCGTAAAACGTGTCCCATGTTCTGATGCTAGGGAAAAAAGGGATGACATTCCTCTTGAGATGAATATGTTCCTGTTTTCCTCTCTTGCAAACATCCTTCTTCAAAACCATGTACTTTAGTAACAGGAAAAATAGAAGTATCTGGGTAAAAATTGTTGAGGAGACAGACAGCAGAAAGATTCATCAATTTTTTCCATTGTTCCATTCCACTGAAAGACATCTGTTCTTGGCTAGTGATAGCATGATTTTTCCCCACAATACTCTGCTAAGGCAGTTTCTGGATGGGCCGGAGGCAATCCTGCAGGAAAGAAAATGTGAACTTTGCTGCCTTTTTTCCAGGACTGAATCCTACTGTTACTTCCATCTCAGTCATCCAGGTACCGAACCTAGGACCTGAGCTCAGTATTTCTTGGCTCCCAAAAGGGAAATGTGATGTGTTTTAGTCTCACAGGTCCATAGACAGGCTATTGGCCTGTTAGTGATGGCAGTGATTTGTGAAGCTCATTTATTGGCGAAAGCCTGATACCTTACATCAATATTGGGAAATATTAAATGTTTACATTAAAAAAAATCACATCGGGGGAAAAATACATGAAGTCCTTCCTTCCTTCATCAGTCATTCCTGGCTTACAGTACATTTTTATTGTACGCTCTCTTTGCTGTTGTATATCATTAAGGCTTCAGTCTCATATGTTCTGTGTTCAGCAGCATGTAGATCAGTGACTTCAAATAAAACATTTCTGCCTTGCAGGTGTTAGAACATATGTGGATCCTTTTACATATGAGGATCCAAACCAAGCTGTGAGGGAATTTGCCAAAGAAATTGATGCCTCCTGCATAAAGATTGAAAAAGTTATTGGTGTGGGTAAGTGCCAGAACTTTTGTATTTTTTTCTGTAAATACAGTTTTAATTTGCTTTTAGGAAACATGGGATCCTATGATTTTTGTATGATGGTTCCCCCAAATGAAATGACATAACAGTTTGACAATACAAGTGTGTGCTTTCATGTTCATGACCATGGATTCTTGTGCCTTTTTCCATAAGGGGAATTTGGTGAAGTATGCAGTGGACGTCTCAAAGTACCAGGAAAAAGAGAGATCTGTGTTGCTATCAAGACTCTAAAAGCTGGTTACACTGATAAACAAAGGAGAGACTTCCTGAGCGAGGCCAGCATCATGGGACAATTTGACCACCCCAATATCATCCACTTGGAAGGTGTAGTTACTAAATGTAAGTAGGTCATTTTCATGACAAGGCCAATTTGGAAGTCACTGAGAAATTAAGTCTGTGGTGGTGTGTGCTGGGTTTTTTTTCTTTTTACCCTCTTTCCTGTGAAATGACAGATGGAACAGATCCACTGATAGCTAATAGGAGGAAATCAGTGCAGGACAAGTCATTAATCTTGTTGTCAGCTATAAATGGGTTTATGGTTTCAACTGATACTCTATCTGTAGGCAGCTTGTACAAGATTTTGTAGGGAGAATTAATACTGCAGGGGTTGGCTTTTTTTTTCCCCTTCTTGCTATGCCAAGCAGGCATCTTTCACATCTTTGCTAGACTGAGCTGATTGTTACAGGATAGGCAAAAGCAGATGGTGAGCAAAGAATTTAAAATGGTTGGGGGAAAAATACCAAAACAAAACTACAGAGTCATATGTTTAAGATACAAAGCACAGATGTAAGGAGCAAGTCTTTGAAATGAAGTAGGCTATTTTAGTGTGAAACTTGCTTATTTGTTTTCTCTGATTTACAGGTGTGATAATTTCACTCTGCAGAATTTACCTGGCCGATCTTTTTGTTTGTTTGGTTTGGGTTTTTTTTAAGTCTGTTAGTGTTCACTGTGCCATGAACCCTGCCTTAGAAAGAGAATGACAGCGCTTGCTGGATGCTGTTTGTTGGTTAGAACTGAAAATACACTTGTGAGACAGACGTGCTTGGGTCTGACTTGGTAAGGTGCCACTGCGATGGTGTAGTTATTGTCCTACTCCAACTGCCCTAGGTGGCATGTTGGCAAAGCCTGGCACTGATCACTAATCCTAAAAGACCCTTTGGATGTAGGGGCTCATGCTCAGGGTAGCAAAGCAAGCAGACAGTGATCTTGTGAGCTGCTGTTAAAGGGTGGAATTTGTGAAGCTTACCTTCTGCAGCTGATGGTGTGCGTGATGAACTTGAATGCAGGGTATTAATAGTGTAAGGAATTAAAAGTAGATATGGATGAAAAGTTAAAAAGTAAAATATTACTAGAAGAACAAAGTATCTCCCATAGAGGGTTGTCAAAGCCATCAATACCACTGAAAAACCCTGTCCTTCTTGAATGTTGGTGGGAGCTGGATGCTTATTCTACCACTTGTGTTTCTGGAAATCTTACCCTTACTCATTTGTGTTTCCCTCTCCTAGTCTGCCTTCTCTCACAGTTGTTGAAAATGGCTCATACAGCGTGTCGCTGTTTGCTTTTCAAGACAAATTCCACTAGGGAAAATAGGGATTTGGACTAATTTTGACCATCATTTACTGAGGGCCTCCCTCAAAACTGAAATTAAAAGATAATACTTTGTTTAAAATTTGCAGGTCTGATTCTCTCTTTTTGTTGTTGTTGTAACAAAGGGGGGGTGTTTGTGGTCAGGCCACAGTGTTTGCTACAGACAGTGATTTTTCTAGCACCTCTGTAAACGAAAGGCAACAGGGGAATCATTGTGTTGAAATCCCACCGAGGCTGGAAACCCCTGAGCTATTACAGCTCTAGCAGTTATAAACGACTGTAGGCATTTGCATAATGCAGTTGTCACTGAATTAAAATGACTTGAAATTTTCACTGAGGAGGTGGTAGCCTGACCCGAGAACGTTTCATTGCCTGACTCGCAGTAAGCGATGCTTCCACAAGGAAGCCAGCTTGGTTACCTCAGAGCTGGTGTGTTTGGTAAACAGGGCTACTTAAGAAGACATTTATCTCAATTTCTCCATAGGTTTTCTGAATGCTGTGATAAATGAATGCATTTAATAAACTGAAAATTAAAATGTGAGATAAATAGTGGTGTAGGTGGGGGTTGAGAGAGGCAGCAAAAAACCATGAATACATTATTGGCTGCTAGTCAAGTACTTTAATTATTGACTCACTGATGGTAACTTCTCCTCTCTCTATCCCCCTCCCCTGCTAAAGAAGTGCCTGAGTAATGAAATTACATGTTAATGCACTGAAAGAGTCTGCCTTTCTTCCTTTCTACATTGACATAGTATCTTTTGATTGAGGAAGGTTAATTAAAACTCATTTAGCTGTATTTGTTCAGTGGAAGGGTTCTGGTCACAGTTGCAAAGGATAAATGAAACAGTGAAATATGCAGATTTGGTTGGAGTTTTTTCTCTTTCTACCAAAGAATGCTTGCAAAACCGTATTAGAGGGAGAATGATGTTTTATCGCATTCCTTTCCTTAAGGGTGCAAGTGCTCAGCCAAGGTCACTAAGCCCTTCATCCAGAGCAGTTTGCTTTGTGCAGTACCATCGCTTCTCTGCTGCGTTCATGTAAATCGGAAGGGGTTCAGCTGCCAGACTGGCATTTCACAGGCATGCCAGTTTGCAGGGGACCAAAACAGTAAGAGTTTTGATATCAGTTGGGAAGGAAAGGAGAAGCAGGAATAGTAAAAGGCCTGCAAAGGATAGGTTGGGACTGAAAAGGTGAAACAAGTAATGATGAGTGAAATAAGTGATGTATCACACATACATGTTGGCTTAAGTGAGATGATGTAAAATTTTCAGTACAGTCAGTCTTTATAGCATATTGTTTTCTAATCAAAAAAAAGGTTACTTCAAAAACAGAAATCCTTGACAAATGAAGAGAAAAGCATCTTTGTGAAAAATGCACTGAGGTAGAAACGATTAGGGGAACTTTCAATGCTGCAACGTTTCATGGTAGGGTAATTTTCATAGCTGGTTGTTCTGGAGCAGATACTTGCTGGTGACAGAAGCAAGGAAAAGTTGACTAGTTCTGATACCTCTGACGCCAAGACAGAATTGAGCTATCTGCAGTCTAGGTGACGTGTCCATTGAACCCTTCATTCCCCATAATGTTCCCTTATTCAGAGCTGCTCCAGGAAGTACAAAAGCAGAGTTTCTCTGGGACACTGTCTTTTATTTAGGAAGAAACTCGATAGTTCCTGTAGCTAAAGCAAAACTGGGAGGAACTGTTGCCATGCCAGCCTGGCGCTGATCGTCAGGTGCTCCCTTGACTTCAGGTGGGCTTAACAGTGCTCATCTTGGGACCGGGCTTTTGCCATTCGACCTTTGATAAGTCACTTCTCTACATCTTCCATTGCTCACTTTTAGAATGGAGATGATATTGGACCCATTTCTGCAAATATCTAGATGCTGAATATCCGGCATGATTTAACCCTGTGAAATAATTAGGATTACTTGTATGTACCTAAATGTTTTCAGTTTCAGTGTTGTATGACTTTGTAAAGCTCTTAAAGACAACATCAAGCATTATTTATGTATTTGCTGTTGTTTTAGGCAGGAGAGTACCTAGAAAGCATCCCCATGTCACTAACATTACATTACATTTCTCTCCAGATTGCCCAGCTTGGCTGTCTGTATTGAAGCATGGAAAGCTGAGCGCTGCTGAAGCACTATGCCCCACACATGACACAATTCATTGAATCATTTATCCTGTGGTTGACTTCATGAGGCAAATGGCTTTGGCTCATTTATAAATAACGAGAGACACGGGATACAAATTCAGGACAGAGAAGGTTGAGAGGAACAGCTTGTATTTTGCATTCTTGAATCCAGTTGTCTTGGAATACCTTGTAGCTGCTGACAGCTTCTAACTCGCCTAAAGCGTTGATCTTTCGAAAGAGGCAGAGAGACCAAAGCATTCACAAATTCCATTTTGAAAGAGGAAGGCTTTCTAGTCTGCAAGCAATTTAATTACACTAAAGATTTTTGTCAAGTTTGAACAGATCTTTGTTTCTTAGCTCTCAATTATCAATTCATATACTCCTTAGAGAACAGGAGCCACTTTAGTTAAAGACCTTGTCAATGAGTCAAACAAAGGGTTAACCTTCCAGATGGGGCCCTTTAAATGTTTCTGTCCTATAATATTTCTTCTCTTGCTCCCCACAGCTGAGGCATAAGCTTGGTGCTTTTCAAATTAAATTAGATTGTGTAAGCCAGGTGTCTTGGCAGTAAAATCATGTGCAACCCATTTTTATCCCATTAACATTGGTGTTCATCAAGGAATTGTGTTTTTCTTTCTGCGAACTCTAGGTAAACCAGTAATGATCATAACTGAGTACATGGAGAATGGCTCCTTGGATGCCTTCCTCAGGGTAGGTGATTTCTTCATAATAAGCTAAGGAGATTTTATACTGGGAAACATTTTCTGGTTTTCATTCTGGTTCTTTTTTGCAGGAAGATACTGAAAATTCAGCATTTTTAAAGAAATTATGTTTGTACTTGGGAAATTCTGTTTTCTGGTGTTGCTCCTATCGAAAACCAGGATAAATGTAAAGTGGAAGGATGTAGAATAAATGTAGTGTTTAAAGTAGCAGGGTCTTAAATAACCCATGTTTAATGGGAACAGTTCTGATTTGCTCCATTTTTGAAAACCTCACAATGCTATAGACTCATTAAAACCAGATTCATTGCAAACTGGATACTGCATCACTGGAAGTTGACAGAACCTCTGGGTTTGTACTTTACTGGTGAGTTAGAGACACTAGTCAGGAAAGTGAGGAAATAACATTGCATTTTATTTGAGAGAAGATGGGAATCCAGAGATATGCTCTTTGCCAATTTGAGCAATGGCRATAATGTAGCTTTTAGCTTAATGCTCTGTGATTTTCTTTCTTTCCCCATATGCAGAAGAATGATGGCAGATTTACAGTCATCCAGTTGGTGGGGATGCTTCGTGGCATTGGCTCAGGAATGAAGTATCTGTCTGACATGAGCTATGTGCATCGGGATTTAGCTGCTCGAAACATACTAGTCAATAGCAACTTGGTCTGCAAAGTGTCTGACTTCGGCATGTCCCGTGTCCTGGAAGACGACCCTGAAGCAGCTTATACCACACGGGTAAGGAGGGAAAGAAAATGTCCAGTGGGTTTTCTTGCCTACATATTGATTTTGTCTGACTGTGTGGGAGGTGACAATGGTTTGTTTTAAAAAAATCTCAGTCATAAGTGAAAACCTRTATCACAACCTAAAAATAAACATTGGCCCAGACTCCATAGCTAGTATAAATTGAGGTAGTGTTATTGCTACATCAGTGCCTACGTCAGTATTTCTTCTCTGAGGATGTGACCCATGTATTCCTCTGGTTTCTTCAGTGTGCTAGAGTGCGTGACAGGAATCTGATGCCAGAAATTAGAGCTTGGGCTTCTATTCCTTCTGATATCTACAGACATGCATAATTATTTGTAAGTGGCTAGTCCCACTGAGGTTTGATTCAGCAAGTGTAGATATGCCACCAAAAAAAAAAAAAAAGATAAATCCGCTTTTGCCCATTACAAAGCTAGTCATAAATTTGACCTAAATAATTTGGACTGGGAAAAGTGTGAGGCCTGCATTCCCATTTTTTGTTTCTTTCCCATTTTATCTATATTTCAGCATCCCACTGTTAACTAATTTTGCTAAAGCCATTTTAATATGCTGCATGTAGAATAGTACTAATGCGAGTACTTCTGGCCACAAAACATCCCGACCATTACCAGCCTTTGTACCAATACCTCTGTAATTAACATGCATGCAAAGAAAAAAAAGTCAGAGTTTATAAAGTCTCCTTTTTTAATTGCTTATTTTCTTCGTTTTTAAATATCTGCCATTCTCCATCTGTTCTCCCTAGCGCAGAGTTTGTTTGCAGCACTCAGATTTTGCAGTTTAATCCCAACACTCATCCTTTAATGGATTCACAGTTCATTACAGGGAAGGATAGACTCATGTAGTATTAAATGCTGGCCAGCCTTGGTATTTCTCACTCATAAGGGTGGCAAGTGGAAGAAGCAGAAGCAGAGGTCTGAAAAGCTGTATTCAGGGAAATCAAAGTTTAGACAAACACACAAGGGCAAGACAGAAATGATTGAAAAGCCTCCCTTTGAATTTAGTGAGTGGAGATATACTATTATGTTTGCTCTCAAGAGTAAACTACAGAGAACCAATGACATTTGCATTACAGTGCATTGTCTTCATTTAGTATCAGTAACGAAGGATCAGGAAAATTTGGATGAACTCCACTGTACTCGAGCAGCTAAATAAAAAAAAGCTTATTGACAATTTTCAGAATGACAGCCATGTATAAACAATGTCCATGCATCTGTGTCTGAAAGGAGGAATAGAGCTTTTTCATAACCAGAGATGATGCAACAGAATGCAGTTTTTAAAGCATCCTCTTTTAAGAGAATGGTGCGTTCTGCTCCCCATTAGTAGTATAACTCATTAAAGTGAAAGCATCCTATAGCCACACAAGGCATATACTGCTACAACCTGATTCACAAAGGGCCTGTTGCAAAGGCCAAAGAAGCCAGGAGGAGGACCCCTTTTGATTTCACTTGGCTTTGGAACAAGTCTGTATTAAACACTTGAGAGAGATATTAGAACAATAAACCATTAAGTATGCACACACTGCGCTCAGTTATGGATAAAAACTATCTGGAAGATTGCTGAGAAAAAACCTACCAAAATAAACTTAATCAAAAAAGCATAAAAGCAAATGAAAAAACCCTAAAACCTTTGTTCAGCTTAAGTCGTTCCCCAGATGGAACTGCAGGAAACCAAAAGCTCAATTAAAAACACCTTGCATATTAGCATAAACAAAAGGAGAAATCTCTGGCCTGGGATCACTCAGCTAAGGCAAAATCAGATAAACAGGATGAAGTGAGTTCCTTTTAAAACAGTGCAGGACCTCAGTGGCCCAAATCAGATGCCCAAGTGTTTTTATTTGTTTAAAAAGAAATACTGTAACAAGAGGCAGCTCTCTCCAACAGGTATCAAAAGCAGCCTTGTACCATGGTCTGGTGTTGAACTCCTCCCACAGAGACTGGGAGAGCCCAGAGGCTTGCTTGCCATCTCACATCTCTGGTAGGAGTTGGGATATTGCCCATGGGAAACGCCACAGTATTCATAAATCCTTCCCAGTTTATCCTCTCTTTATTTTACCTTTTTGAAAAGCAAAACGTTTATAATCCCATTTTTCTGAAACAGGCCAAACAGGTCAGGCCGGCAAGCAAGGAAATAGTAATTAACAGCATGTACTTATTTGTTTTGTCAACTAAATCTCTAATATATAGTTTGTAAAACCCCATGCTTGTTCTCATGCTTCAGCATAGCCCTAAGCAGAGATCTCTTAAAGGGCCGATAAAAATACATTTAACAATTTACTGGTTTGCCTCCTTGTGACTAAAGAAAACAGATGGGCAGCATTGCCTCCTGGTTGGATCTGACAGTTTTATGGCAAGAAAAAGAGAAAGTGGATGCCTTTTTAAGAAGGATTCTGGAATTGCGTGCAGAAAACCATTTTGTATTTTTAATGGTAGTGTAGAACAGTGTCAGCCACGCGTATTACTGGGTTGGTGACTCACTAGCCTGTGGTTTCTTTTATTGGTGACAGGGTGGCAAGATCCCCATCAGGTGGACTGCACCAGAGGCAATTGCCTACCGTAAATTTACATCGGCTAGTGATGTGTGGAGCTATGGCATTGTCATGTGGGAAGTGATGTCCTACGGAGAAAGACCTTACTGGGATATGTCCAATCAAGATGTGAGTCTCCTTCTGAGCTTCCTCTTCCTTTTCTCTCCCTTTCCCCTCGCACCTTTATCTTTGTCCTTAGATATCTGCTGATGTGTTTCTGTGTTAATTGCTATATGGTTATAAGACATTTACTCCAGGTTTTTAAAAGGATATCGTGGGTGGTAGATTCCTGTTTTCTCAGGGAACCTCTCTGGAAGACTAAGACTTCCTTGAATACTTCAAGCCTGGTCTATGGTCAGGGAATAGGGGATTCTCAAGTTAGGGTCTATAACTTGTGCATGTATCTTTTTTCCTTTCTTTTTTTTCTTCTTCTTTTTTTTTTTTTTTTTAATTTTAGGAAAAATATTATAAGCAATTAAAGTAAGAAAGAAGAATGGAAGAAAGGGAAACAAATATATTTAAATTGTCAGATCGTAATACTGTCAAGAGAGGGAAGATTTGAATGTTGATATTAAATGTCAACTTTATTGAAAGTCTTTAAGAAAAAACACTTGAATTTAATGGGGCTTCCTATTAGTAGTTAATTCTTCAAGCCCCAGTATGCTTGTAATTCTTCCAGATCATTTTATTTCTTGTAGGTTATCTAAAACAACACATACGAAATCCAATTCTGATTATCAGTCAGAGCATCCTTGCGACAATTGCATAGCTGCCCCCCAAGGACATTAAAAAGCAGCTTTCCTAAATGACCATTCTTAAATTATGCACGTCCTGTTTAACCGTACCATCTGGACTACTTCAGTGTATTCCAGGAGGGAGCATGCACAATGGCTGCTATTCCAGAAGGGTATTTAATAATAATGCTAATAAGAGCTTTTGCTAATAGAGTTTTTATTAAATGAAAAAAAAAATCCCAGTGAAAATGAGGCATAGATTATCCATAATTCTTTTCCCAGGGGATTTACAAACATATAAAGGAAGAAGAAAATGTTAATCTGAATATATGGTCATGGGAGTGGTTAAGTCATTTTACAAGTCATCTGCTTTCTTATGTAGAGCTGAACATTTTCAAAGACTGTCTAGATGCGGATGGCATTTAATCTAAACGGGGGATATAATTTTAATTTCCTTCTGATGTGAAATGTCTCTTCTGGCACCCAATCTTGCCTTCCTTTGCTAACAGGAAGTCATCAAGACTTAGCAAGAAAATAAAACACCAGATGTGTCTCAGTTATATCAGGCATGTCTACACAGCACAGTGGAGCTCAATGCAACAAACACAGAGCTAGCATATTAGGCTGGTATACACTGCTAATGTGCGGTGYTAGACCATGTCGAAAAGCTGGCTTGAACAGGACAGTGAAAGCCAATATTACTGTCTTTGCATCCTCTTTTTAGTACGTCATAGGCATACCATTTTTTTCTCCTTAACAATGGTGAGAGCAGTGCTTTTCACAACATAGCAGAAGTGGATTTCAAATTATCCTCAGTGTCTGTTGAATCAAGAGGAATCAAAAGGATCTTCATACTTTCTGGAGTAGTGAGAGCTACTTTGTTTGTGGTCACTGAATAGCTGCTAATAGTGCAAGCATATCCCTCGCCCTGTCTTCCCGGTGGATTTTAGCCACTAATTGGACAAGACGAGAACGAGAGAATTTAGTGCAATTCAGTCTATGTGCACTCCTGGTCTCTAGTCTCATGGTGAATCCTGCCAGCAAAGTCATATCGATTAATTAAGATCTGAAGGCTTCTGGGTCATGTCCCTGTCGTATCAGAATTGAGTGCTGGTCACGTCCTGTTCTCCTGAGAGAGCTAAGAAGCCATCAGAGTACTGAGCTTTGGAGACCTTTTTGGAGGGTTTGAAATGACTTCAGCTTGTGAGTTTTTCTGGTTTCTATTAAATATGAAATGCATACTTAAGCTGCTGTGTTGGACTTCTGTAACTTTCTTGATAAAGCTGCACAAAAGGGTTCCCATCTCTGCATTTCTTGTTTCAGAGCTTACAGCGGTGAGAGAACAGGTTCTCTACGAGGCCTGTATTACTGACAAAGATGAGCTAGCCCAGGAGGAGAGGGAGGAGGGGGTGATCTGCTGTACCCTAAAAATGATGGGGAAAATTTCATCTTTGACATATCGCACCCAAAACTGACAAATATTAAAGATTTGCTGTAGAGCTGTTGCTTTTCCAACCCTCTGCCCAACAAGGATAGTTGCTTAATTCTAACCTAGGCTATTTGTCATCCCTGTATCCCATGTGCTCTTTTGTGATACATTGCCCTGCTGTATCTGATGTCTGCTTTGGATGCTGTACCCTTTTAGTTTTGAATTGCCGAGGAGAAATGATAGTTCTGAGACCACCAACTGCCTGAGTCTGAGTGCAATTTTCCATGTTGTTTCACTTAATTGTGAATTTGTTTCCATACTTTGGATCGCCCTAGGATAAATGATACTCAGCTGGTAGATGTGAGTAGTGTCTGATGTTCTCTAATGTCTTCCTAATTGTGCCATTTATAGGTTATTAAAGCCATTGAAGAAGGGTATCGGCTGCCACCCCCGATGGACTGCCCCATTGCTCTCCATCAGCTGATGTTAGACTGCTGGCAGAAGGAACGCAGTGACAGGCCTAAATTTGGACAGATCGTCAACATGCTGGACAAACTCATCCGCAACCCCAACAGCCTGAAGAGGACAGGCAGTGAGAGCTCCAGGTCAGCTGTGCTTTTGTAATGATGATGTACGAGGGAGCACAGTGGAGATGACAGGCAAAGCTGCAAGTCACCTAAGCCTCTGCGCTGGGATTAAAGCGTGCTCTGTAACTCTGCAGAGTCAGACTGCACAGCAGACATTGCACCGTGCAAGAGAGTAGAGGGGTCGTGCTAGCACACTGCTGAACCCCACTGGGCACCCCAGACTCGCCTAGCTCTGTGAGAAGGAAAATCAAATGAGCAGAGCTGTTGCTGTATCACACCACTGCTGACTAGGTTTATAGCACAGTCTTAAGCATGTCCTGAAAAGGTTTTGATGCAGGCAAGCTCTGTTTGAAGACAAAGTTTGCTGCGTCTTTTCCCTCTCCCCCCTAGTGAAAGGGCTTGAATGGGTAGCCTTAATGCAGTGTAGCTAACAGGAGTGATGTGGTTTTCTGCAGGAAAAGTACATCATCAAGTTTTATAAACCCTAGATTTGTGTAGGATTTGCAAATGAGCGTTACGGCATTACAGCCAACGCCTTGCGGGCATTGGGAAGGTGTGGATTAATTTTTATGTGAATTTGAATTTAATTTTGTGGAAAGCCAGTTTCATGTCTCCACTGATCCCACATTACATTTGTGTTTTGTTTTGTTTGCTAAGCATGGTATACCTGGTACGTGCAAAAGAAGCGCAGTAGGAAGGAAACTCCCAGAGTTGCACGGTAAAACCAAAATATCTTTGTTGGGACAGATCAGCAGTTTGTTTAAGCTGGTGAAACACTGCTGAAGTAATAGGAGCTTTACTAATTTACACCAGGTTTGTTCTATTTTTTCAAATGTCTTTGCTTTGTAAGGTAAAATTGCTTCCAGCAAATACGGAAAAAAGCTTAAAAGAAAAGAAACAAGAGGAAGATAGTGGGAAAATATTTTCCAGTAGAAGGGAAGGTACAAAAATATCCATTGGGCAATACAAAATTAAGTTTCTTGAATCAGTGAAGGAGTAACAGAGGTTCTGATTCAGCCTCCAACAGAACAACATCCTGGAAAAAGCTTTTTTCGTTTTTAAACTTGTAGGTCCCTTTGTGACACTTGCTTACAATGTACATTATCAGAAGAGCGATTATTAACCCTGTGAGGCCACTATCACCACATATCTTCCAGATTACCCTAATTGCATCAGTAGCCTGGCAAAAATGTATCCACCCTTGATGCTTAAATAATATACATGGTGAGAATCACAATATGATCTGCTGTGATAATTTGATTTGAGAATCACAGTATGAACTCCTCCATTTTGCCTTCTTTCCAATTTACAGGTGCTCTTTGAAAATATATAGATTTTACAAAAGTTAATGGCCTGTTCAAGATCATTTTGTGTGTGTGTATGTATGTATATATGTGTGTGTATATATATAAAAAACAAAAGTCAATAGCCTATTCAAGGTCATTTCATGTTCATGGCTATTTATAGATCTTTATATTTCTTCTCTTTGGAATATGAATTTCAAATATGCATATAACATTATTAATATATGATATGACTTTATACGTGAAGCATAATTGTATAATTAGGTTGCCATCATTGGCCTTGTGTTAGCTAGTACAGTAAAAGAGTTGTACCAAGTATTACCGGCATGTACTCAGTGCTTTAGGCAAGACATAACTATGCTATTGCACGCCTAATCTTTGATGATGTGTGTTTTCAAATAAATTGCTGAATGATAATTGTTTTGGTTAGATAGTAGTAATTTATAATGGTTTAATGAAACTGTGATTTACAATACACATGAAATAATAAATGAGATATTAATAAGAGAAGCAAATTTTGTAAAAATAATTATTCGCAAATCTGTGCAAAGGAAAATGAGAAGCACATTCCACAGTGCAAGCAAAGATCAAAGCTCGCATGATTCCTGCCACTCCTGGCACACGTGCTGGTCAGGAATGGATTGATTAAAGAGGGGATTAACTCCCTGCTGTCCTGAGTTTGATTGAATGCACTGTGCTTGCCTGCGAACCTGGCTAGAAGCAGGACTTATCTGAACCCGCCCTGAATTTTGCCCTCCAAACCAGTCTGGCAGGTTGTGAGCTCCCAGTTCCTTTGTGCATACTTCAGTAGTGTTTCTATAGTTGCTGAGCTGAGGTCTGACATATGCAGGATTGGCAAGGTCTTGCATTGCTGCGTGTGAGATACAGACCCAGTAGGCTGAACGCCTTCCAGCATTGCCATCTTCTTTGTTTTTTGAAGTAAAAGCATTTTCTATGAACTTGGTTGCATCTGAGGTGGAAATTGTAAGCAGCACRGTAGTTCAAATTAGATCTGAAAGCAAAAATAGAAACCTAAGGTCAAATTCATTCTTAGCAGAAACTGGCCTATTACTTGCATTTTGTTAAGTTTCTTGCATTGATCTACGTTGCTGTGCAGAGAGCCACAGTTTCGCTGGGCACAACGTCTTGCCCTTACTTTCCCTAATCATTGAGGATAATTGTTGCAGAGACCAAACTTTGGTTTGCGACTCATGATCCAGCTGACACCGTTTCTCTGTCCTTTCACTGTTTGGCATCCAGACCTAGCACAGCCCTGCTGGATCCCAGCTCCCCTGAGTTCTCGGCGGTTGTTTCTGTCGGTGACTGGCTCCAAGCCATTAAAATGGAGCGATACAAGGATAACTTCACAGCTGCTGGCTATACCACCCTAGAGGCTGTGGTGCATATGAACCAGGAGTAAGTACTCAGCGATATAACAAAAAAACTGGTAAATCTGGATTTAATCGGCCTCTTTTGCTTTGTGCTGCATATCATTACACTCATTAAAGGAATGGAATGCCTTTCATTTGGACGGAGGATAATTTTAAAATGCCTCCACAATGCCTTCACTTATTTAATTAAACATTTCTGTACATCTGCCTTGCTTTTGCTGTGTTGCTTGCGGTTGACTCTTAATATTTTTCTCTGCACTGGCATCTGATCCACGGTTCTCAGCCCCCTGCTTCTTCTCTTGCTTTCCACAGTGACCTGGCACGGATCGGGATCACTGCCATCGCGCACCAGAACAAGATCTTGAGCAGCGTTCAAGCAATGCGCACCCAAATGCAACAGATGCACGGCAGGATGGTTCCCGTCTAAGCCAGTACTGAATAAACTCAAAACTCTTGAAATTAGTTTACCTCATCCATGCACTTTAATTGAAGAACTGCACTTTTTTTACTTCGTCTCCTCGCCCGTCGAAATAAAGATCTGCAGCATTGCTTGATGTACAGATTGCGGAAACTGAGCGTGTGTGTTGGTAGGGGGGCCTCCAGAAATGACAAGCCGTCATTTTAAACCAGACCTGGAACAAATTGTTTCTTGGAACATACTTCTCTGTTGATCAACGATATGTAAAATACATGTATCTATATAAATACAAAGTCACACTCAAGTTTTGATGCTATGTTTGCTGCCAGATACTGTGCTTAAAAAACAAAAACAAAATTACTTTCCTTCTCCCTTTGACCCATAGGATTACAACCATAGTGTTTTATTTGTGGGTGAAACCACCCTTGTGCATCTTTCACTGGAATGAAGAATCTGCCCTAGGATATTTTTTGCAGACTTGATGCATCACTAATACCTTGCAGAAACCTCAGTGAGAACATCATTTGGCTAATCAGTGCCTGTTGATTAGTGATCTACCCATTTACGGGCTTGAGACATGAAATGACCCACCTCGTGGATTACTGGGCAAAACTGGACTTCTGGGGAGATTATTGGCTGTTGCTGCGCCGTGCTGAATCCTACCACTTAAAGACATTTTGTGAATATCTTGCTAGTAGTCAGCTGTGACAATCGTGGCTGTGGAGCTTTCAGACTTCTTTTCTCTTTCAAGAAGTGATTCCCTTTGCCACATGGAGAAGGTCAGTGGAAGTACGGTGTCCAACATGTTCATGGTGCTTTATTTCTTAAACTGTGCTAGGATTTCATTTTTGGGGGAAAAAAAAAAAAAGTGCTGTAGTATGTATTACTTGGGATTCCCAACTGGTTTGCATGAACCTGTGCTGGTTTCCCAGACTAATTGCTTAGTGTTTCCCATTGCTTGCTCTATCTGATGACAGTGAAAATTGCTCTGTTTCAAAACCTGGTCTTGCTCTCAAGCTGTTGCGTGTTAGGATGTGCAGACAAGGTGTAGCATTGCGTCTTGGGGCTCACTCAGTTCACGCCAAGAGCCTGACCCCACTTAGCACTGAGAGCAGTAGGGATGCCCTTATTTTTTGGGTGGAAAAACCCACACATATGGATTGCATAGAAAGTAAGAATAACCTTGTAAAGTACAGATACTCATAAATGCACCAAGAAGAACCAAGGACTTTTCCTGCCCTCTTATGAACAACAGTAGAACCAATATTTGTGTTCTAGAAAGATCAGTCTCAGTTGCAGTGGTTTTAAGGGAGGGGGAGCAGAAGGAAATGGGATTGTGCATGCAGCCTTCCTGGTTTTGCACAGTTTGGGTGTCGGGCATGGTGATAGCTCTATGGTATGCAGCAGTGTTACACTTCAGACATGGTGATCCAGTCTCGTCAGCTGTGGGAACCTAATTCACTTTTGAAACCAGCCCCATAGGCTGGATTATCAAGGCAACTGTGGGTGTGAGTGCCGGGTGTAGGCTGCATGGCTAAGGTCTAAGTGCCCCTCTGCAAAGTATGGCAAACAAGATGGGGCATGACCTGCTTGAAAAGCTGCCCTCCAACTCCTCTTAAGAAATAGAAGGAGAGTTGAGTGAATGAAAGCATTCCCTGGGTTGCTAGGTGGAGGTGACTGCTATAGCAATGTGGTTGTCCTCATTAGGTCACATCGGATAAAGCTTTATCCGGTAAAGATCTGAACACATTTAGGCTTGTGTTTTATTTATATTAAAGTTTTTATTACTCTTTTTGAACAGAGTGTATAAATTAGATTCCGTTTAAAGTCCTTTCCAGGACMAAAGTGATGAGATGACCTTAGAAAAGAGACAGGATCAGGCCCACTTATGCTGTGCTGGGTAGGAGGAGGATTTTCATGACAGATCGTCTAGAATAGATACTGCATTTCAGCCATGCCAGGCACAATGTCAGAAAGGTGAGATTTATATTTTGATGGCGCTAAGACTGGGTCTTTGGTCTATAATATTTTGGTCCCACTCCACACCTGACAGCAAATTCAGAAATGATTTTGTGGCTTTATATGTCAGATTTTTTCAATAATCGCATTTATTCTAAATCCGAAACAGCTTACTCAGTTGGACAAGTCACACTTACTGTATCGTCACTCACATCACTTTTTGTCACTTTTAACAATAACTTGCTGATTTTAACCACTAACTCTCCCTCACCCCCAACTTTCTCAGAAAACAACTTGTTCAGAATATGGGATGCTAAATTTGGATCCTGTCAAGTCATGACAGCTTAGTAAAGACTGTTCTGCAGTATTACTTATAAAAGCTTTTCCATTTCAAGAAATTTAAGATTTCTTTTAAAAAACTACTTAAACCAGAATGTTTTAATGTCATTTTGCCAGGCAACATAAGAAGTGGTTACTCATTTTAAAGACCTGACACTTGTACTTTCAGCAGCAAAAATCCTTTTGCTTCTCAAGTGCGGGGATACTTTAAGTTTCCTCCTCCAGTAAATCTGTTGCATTCTGTTGAGATTGTCTTCTTACTTAAAAACAAAATACACTCAATTTTCTGGCCAGTTTGTAAAATTGCTTTCTTGGAGTCTAGTAACGGTAATTCAAAACACTCCAATATTTTCCACACAAAATGAAAAACTGTGTCCCTTTAGAATGAAAACTGTGAAGGCAGCTCAGATGCCAGGTTTTCAGAACTGCCATTGGTGGTTGTGTTCCCTGTGATAAAATATGGCCAGTGAGGGCACATCCACTTGAATGTGATTTTAGCTGGAGGAGAGCAGATTAAAAAAAAATAGGTGGCACATAAATATATATACAGATTACATATCTGTTTATAAGATGTGTCATGGATGCAAGACTTTGAAACAGCGTGAGCGAAAGAAAAAGGGGCAAGGAAGGCAAAGGGTTCTTGCCCTTTGAGAACTGCTGGTTGTATTTGTCTCGCTGGCCCAAGACAGCTGAACAGCCAGCRAGAACATGGCAATGCGCTGCAGCCTCCTGCATTTGCCGTTCAGCCACCCTTTTGTGCGAGAATTGCATCTCTTCCTACTTTCTCCTCTGTCCTTTAGGAAATCCTTCTCCCCTGTCTGGGGAGAGGTTTAGTTCCACGAACCTACTGCCATGTCACCTCTTCATCGGGGCAGAGATGAGTTCAGGTCTTTTGCTTTGATGTGAATGAGCAATTGGACCAGCCAAGGAGGAGCTGGCTACCTACAGCAGTGCTTCTGCTGGGAAGTCTAAGAGGAGGCATTTGGGCAGGTGTGTGTGTCTGTCTTGTTGCATGTTGTTTAATATATTTGTGTTTTCTTTTTGTGCAGGGAAATCAGATTTTGCTTTCACGGCCTCATAGCCTGTCCTATTGATCATATTGACCATGGAGGAACATAGACTAGACCACAGTTGCATCATCCCCAGCACTGATTCTGGAAAACACACGCTGAACAGTCATCGGTCCCTGAAGAGAGCGTGACTTTTGCTTTCTGGTTTTTTTTCCCTGCCACCCACCCTGTTTTTTTTCTTCAGTGAGAGATAACTAACTCGATAAGACTCAGCACCCGGTTGTCACCTGAGGAATGTACTGTGTCAAAGCCCTGCAGACTTCTGGATTTTTTTTTCTCCCCTTCTGCTTTCTCTTCCTACCTTCGGTTTTATTTATATATTTTGTTATTTTCTCTCCTCATCCCCCTGGCTGTCACTGTTGCATCTCGGACGAATGCAGGTGATGGAGCACTACACATCTTAACCATGGACACCAGGCCAGGTGCCGCAGCAAAGAACCCAGTTCCTGTGAGCTGCCTATATACGTTGCTGAAGTGACATTTTACACAAAACGTGCCATTGCAGTGATATAAATATATTTTTTTCCTTGAATGGATAATGGATTATTATCTCCTCTGAAAGGTGCGTATGTGTGCTTGTGTGTGTGTGTTTGCGTGCGAGTCACCTCGTGTGTAGAACTGCCTGTGAATGTGCCGAAAACATCTCTGGAAGTGCAGGAATCCCCTGTCATATGAGAGCAGGCCAATAGCTCATGTCTGCAATGGTAGCAAGAACACACACATTAAAAAATGTTTAAATTTCTGTATAAGTGTATTTTTTAGCTACCACACTAACCTTAATGAGTAGTTCTGCAGCCTGGAACAGGGGCAATTTTAAGTCAGTTTTGGAGTTGTGGATTACAGGGTCCATAAGGGTGCTAAAGATTTTCGTAAGTGTTGTTTATTCGTACTAATGCCCTGTTCATGATCAGAATCAACCAGTTTCTCAATGGCAAGGTGATGGAGGCAACACCTGCGTATCCATCCACTGGTAACCCTGAACTGAATTCTTAAATAGCCTTTTTTATCTGCAAAAATAGGATTTTAAAGACTTGTTGAATGCGAACAAATATATGCAATTCTTCCATTCACAGAAGCACCTTGCTCTGTGTGCAAGCTGTGAAATCTTGTAACATAATAATCAAAACACTTCATTTGCTCCCAGCACAGTTAAGGAACAAAAACGCAACAAGACCTGTAAGGTTGCAGTAGTTAGCAAGAGAGTGGTGAAATGTGTCCTGTTCCTCGTGCGGGTGAAGAAGAGCTGGTGAAGTGCAGTAGAAGGCACTCTTCCGTGGCCCGAGGAACAGTGCTGCAGCTTATTGGTACTACCTAGGAAAGCTTTCTGTGTTTGGAGAATTCACTGTTAAAGTAGTGTAAGCTAGTTTCTGAGTGGAGCTGTGCACTAGAGCCCAGGGAACGTACAGCCGCTGGGTATATGGAGTGGGGCAGGTGATTCTCCCTGCTTGCTTCCTGGCCGCAGGGGGCTGGCGTCTGCGGCGGTACCCCGTGCAGCACAGCAAACTGCCACGGGACAGGGGGTCGCTCCAGCAGACGTGGGGGAAGCTGGATGCACTGCGTTAAAAAAGCCTTGACCAGAGCCATAAAGTGGTGTCCCAAAGTTGCTCCTGCTTCCTCCTCTTTCCCTCCTCACTGACCCTCCAAGTTCTTCGTTAACTGTAATTCTGCCTGCTCCGGCAGAGGAGCAGCTGCAGGTCCGTGGAAGGGAAGCGAGGGCAGCCGCGCTGTCGGCAGAGGCCAGGCACGGTCAGGGCACYGGGAGGTGCCAACTGCGCCGCCCGACACGGGCCACCTGCAGTGGCTGCTCTGGACGGAGCTGGGGGCAAAAGGAAAGCGAGTGCGCGGCGCTGCTTCCCGTTAGGGAAGAGGTCATCACCAGGACTGTCTCGCATGATAAGCCTCTGTTTGTTACGAAATTGTCCTGCTCACACACCACTGGTTGATGTTTGTCTGGGTTTCACTGTACTAATTTTGTGATGGATCTTATCTATTAAAAATATATATGTATAAAATACAAAAGGCTGGTAAGTAACCAGTAAACAGGACTTAAAAAGCAGTATTTTTCTTTTATGTGACATTTTCATAACCAGAAAAAAAAAAAAAATCTGAAATACTAATCAGACAAATAAAAAGAGAGTGCATTTATTTTTTTGTATCACTGCAAGTATGTTGGAATATGCAAGGACTGTGGTTAAAATTAGAATGTATAAGGCATATTGTAATTTAGTTCATACTGAAAAAATCTAACAGCATTTCTTGGTTCGTGCATTTGAACAATCTCTGGGTTAGATATAGAGATTTTTCTATTTTGTTTTAATTTGTAATTTTCCCCCCCCTCCATGAATTTTAGGTACACATAACTTATGTCATTTATTTATGGTCTTTTATACCTAGTTTGTAAAATTGTAAAATAGCAAACAATGCAAACATTTGCATTTGAAAATAATAAAGTAGTTGCTGTACAAACCTGAAATGGACTATTTCTAATTATTGCGTGTTTTTTTATTTAGTGTTTATCCACAACAGATACGAATACAGAACTCAGGGTAATAATCCTGGTGTTTGCCCCAAAGGGATTAATTCTCTTCAGAAGATTTCACAGGAACGCGCTCCCGAAGTTCATTTAAACTGCGTAACTCCCACGCGTATCTTAAAGCACGTTACTTTTTCTTGTTACTGTCACAGATTGTGTGGCGTGCTGAATATTTGTAATGTGGGAAGGATGCTGCAGTCAGGCTGACCTTGTTAACGATTTCAATGATTTTTCCTTGGAGACCAGGTAGTATCCATGGGCGCCATGCCTGAGAAAACCTGCAGGATCATAATGCTGTTTCATTTGCACTCCTGGGATCTGCTGGGAATAGTCTCCCTCCCCTGTCTCCTGCTGTCTGGACCTTGCCAGGGGCGGGATGTCACCTTGGCAAGTGGACAATAAGTCCTACAGTTTTCACAGCTTCCTTTGGGCCAGGATTTCACCTCTAATGTGGGAACTGTGACCTTGCTGCTGAGTTACTGCACTTGCTGCTCTGCTTATGGGCTACGTTTGCGTGGGTTGGTGGGCTTGTGCTGGGGACTCGTGGCCAGAGAGGGAAAGGGTGAAAGGAGCAGGAGGGAGGGGAGGGAGAAGCTGAGGGAGGAAATGCAAACCAGAGGCGTGAGAGTGTCGGGAGCAGCAGAAAATGGAGAGGGACGGTTTCTGTGACAAGGGCTCCAAGCCAGAGACCGAGAGAGTGGATATTGTGTAAAGGATATTGCTGTGTAATGGTAACGCACGTATGGGCGCGTGCTGCGTAGTCTGAGTGCCAAGGCTGTAATGCCCTTAACCATCGCTTCTTTACAATGCTGCTGCTTAGTTCAGGATATACAGACTTTCTGGCACTTTAACTACCTGAATGTACACAGTTCAGAGGTACCGCAGAAAGGATGGTGGCTCTTCTAGAAATTTGCTTAAGCTTTTGACTTGCCTATTTGAAAAATATTTCGAACCGAATTCTTCTTGGGAAAGAGTCCAGTGAAGCCAGCAGAGCCGTATCATAACAGCGTTGGTCCCAAGAAAGTCCTGCCAATGGCGCTGGGTTTATTGTATTTTAAAAGCAAATTCATTGTGTCCTTTTGGACTTGAGAGAGCAAGCCAGCCAACTGGGTGTTTCTCTGGTGCCTTTATTCAGCCAGTCGGTGTATTAAGAGAGAATGTGTCATGGCTGGGAAAACAGATTCCGTTTCATACGCACAAAGAAAAGTTTTGTGAATGATTTAGTTTTATTGTGAAATGAAAGCAAAACTTTTACATCTTTTTAAGAAACAACTGTTTCAAAATGTACAGTGAGGATTGAACACCTGGGTACTCTCCCTTCTCTTTCTGATTCTCTGCTCTTTTTCCCTTTTAGCTCCCAAATCTACAAAATCATCCTATCAAAACTTTTTACCCCAATGGTTTCATTTTCTTCCAAGTGCATGGATTTTACTGAAATATTTCCTTACTAAAAAGACATTTGTTCTCTCTCTGCCCCTCACTCCTTCCACATATTTATACAGTAGCGGAGGCAAGTGATTCTAGTTACATACAAAGCCTATGTATTTGCATCTCGGTGACGATGTACATAGCTGCCATGGGCTGAGCATGGAGTAGTGTGAGGAACAGGCATGGTTTATCTAGAGACATTGGGGCCGTTCTAGACATGTCACAAAAAACAAAATGGGTTTTGACAATTGGGAAGGAAAAAAAAAAAGCATGTTATGCTCTAAATCAACAATATGATTAAAAGTAGAGCTGCGTTTGAGGCCTTGACCTCAGTTATTTTACCCTTTCCCTTGCAAGGAAGTACCCTTGGGCCATTGACTGATTCTCTATTGAATGGGTTACAGACCTCTGACATATCTTATTTCTGGCAGTGGCCCTGAACATAATTCTTTGTTTACAGGAGCCTCTGAAAAAGTTACATGAATATGTAGACATTTTCTTTAAAAAATAAAATTAAAACCTAAAGCATTCCGTTCCAATCAGCTTAGTAAAATGTATTCTCCATGGGTGGGTGGAGAGAGTAGCCACAGGAATATGCTACGCTAACTTACTTTTATACATACACGTATATATATAGGGCAATTATATTCCAGTAATCTGCTGTGGATTACTAGCCTGTAACCAGACCAACGAAAGATAATGAAATCCTTGTTTTTATAGTGCTCTTGAAGTTACTCATGATTCTGTTTTATAAGATCTTGTAACGAATTAAATGAGGCTGAGACATTTTGGTATTCATTTTTTGAAGACTGTTTTTAAAATAAAAACCCCTGCTGGTCAGSAGAACAAAAGCACCGTCAGGAACCCTGCCCTCCTTCCATTTCTACCAAGGTAACTTGCCTCCCCTGGGGTCAATAACTAAAATCTCAGGGCCGGGCAGTCTAGGGCTGTCAGGCAATTACAGGTGCAGGTAGGTGCCTACTGCCAGCTTTTTAATGATGCTTTGGAGCTGCTTAGCCGAGGGGTGCAGCAGCTCACGTAATGAGCTCCCGCTTCCCGGTTGGATTTTCAGCCTTGCATTAAGTGTCTTGCTGACGAAGGTCCCAAAACGTCTCCATCATAATCACCTGGGGGAGGGAGTTTTCAGAAGCCGACCGTCACAGCAAGAAGCCACGTAAGCTCAGAGAGGTTGGAAAGCTATGGAGGGACCTGCTGTGCTGCTCTGGTGCCTCTCACGCCTCGGGGCCTGCTGCAAACCCTGCCCTGAGCCAGTCTCCGTGAGAGACCTGCCCGAGGCAGGTCCTGCCCATGCAGGCCCTTCTTCCTTCCTGCTTCTTGTGGCTTTCACAATCAGTCCTTCTCTCACGATATTACTGGGATGGTGGCTTTCCCGAAACACGTTGTCTTGCCTCCTCCCCACCAGCAACCGGTGGTCTGACCTGGGCCTCCCGTCACCTGGCCTGAGTAGGGTCAAAGGTACAGGAGGGTCCTCCGGCGAGTGAGGGGACGGGCAGGTGTCCCTTGTCCTGGGAGATGCTCTCTGAGCTGCTGCTCATTTGATGGCTGGGGAAGGTAACTAGCTCTGAGACAGCATCAGCATTAAGGCTGTTCAGCAACTGTGGCTGGCCAAGTCATACACRCTTTGAAAATGCAAGCATCTGGGAGGTGAGTGGGCATCAAAGAAAGAGTTTTCAGTAGGTTTAAATCCAGAAGTCCCTTTAAAAACTCTGGCCTCAAATTTTCAGAAGTGCTATGGAGCTCGGTGCCATCTCATTGCCACGTGCCAGTGGGATCACCTGGCAGCTCAACACTTAAAAACTCAGCACGAGAATCCCCGGGGAAGCAGGGGGGTGCCTGGCTCATCTGCCTACCTGATTAATCTGTGTCTGAGAGCTTACCTGGGACTCTCCAGCCAGCAGATTCGCAATATATGACAAGTATTAGAGAGCATTTACGTTCACCTTTTTGAAAAATCGGTTAAAAATCCCTTGGAAAAAAGTGCTTCTGGAAAAAAATGTGAGGTTAAAATTAAATGATGATGTTCTTCCACACTTGAAGAGGCTGCTGGGTTGATTGAAGCAGCATAATGTGAAAGGCCTAGGAAAGGTGACACTGACAATATATAAGAAAATAAGGATAAATGAGTTGATCTGGTCCTGCAGGTGGTATGAACTGATTTCACTGGGACTGCCCTGATTTGCATCATCTTAAGGATCTAGTCCTTAGCTACATGAAACTTTAAGGTAATTTTTATTTATATTTTTCACCAGAAAATATACTTTAAAGTGCGTTTTGGTAGTGACTGAAGTAGTGATACACATTCAGGTTGGTCTTTTTGTCTATTGTATTTTTTTATGTGGCCATTACTCATGCAAATATTTGAAGTACATATTTAACAATACAAAACAATGGTATCCAACAGCAGACAGGAAGGTTTCTGTGGAGTCCTGCAACTCCTCTCTTTGTCAGCTTTGTTTTCAGGTTCATATTATGATGGCAGATGGGTTTTGTTTGGCCAAATGGTTAGGATTGCAACACGGCGTCCTCGGAGACCTTTTTTGTCATTTTTGCAGACTCTCTCAGAGAGCTCCACTAGGGTTGTTGAAGAGGCAGGACATCTATGTGTCATTCATTAACTTTTGATCTCTAGTATTCACAGGTGGAGGAAAGAAATGGAAAACTGAACAGCCCCCTCTGCCATTAAATGAGTTTCAGGCTTGGGCAGGCGCACATGGACACGACAGTCCAAGCAGGCAGCAGTGGCTCAGCTTTGCCTGGAGGAGCCGTGGGAATGGCAGAGCCAGGATTCAGGGTCTTTTGCTGACTTTGCTGATCACTCACAGAGGGGGAAGCAACCTAATAAGCTGGCTATTATTTTTTCAGAAGCACCCGCAGTGCAGTTTCTGTTGTTTCAAGTTTTGAAGATTCACCCACGATGACGCCATTTCACACCGTGTGCGCTTCTGTGGTGGCTTCCTGCTGCGCTGGGTGAGGTAGGGGGGAGAATCTAAGCCAGTGGCAGTTACTGAATATTGGCAGGCAGCGTCTCCACTCTTCCCGTGCCCAAGGGTACTGCTTTCCTAAGTGTTACCGGCTTCAAAAACGGATGTCTAGAAACTTTTCTTACCCAGGTATTGCTTCACTTTTCACCTGCTTTTGTCTTCACACCAGGCTGCAGCCTGCTAAGAGCTACTTTTGACCTACCCAGGGTTTTGGAGGTGATTAGTTTTGGAGCTGATTAGTTTTAGAGCCAGGTTATCATCCTGAACAGGTGGAAGAGATCATCAAAAATTTTTAATCAGCTTTGAAAGTGGGTGTAATTGATCCAAGAACAAAAAGCATTCACCAACTGCTAAATCTAATCAACCGAGGGTGACTGATTACTTTTAGCTTTCTTAATTGATTGACTGTGGCATTTCTATGCAGGAGCTTTTCTGAAACCCAAGGAAGTCCACACAACTGTTTCAATTCTGGGAATAACTTCTAAGTTATGTATTAAACCTGTGTTTGAATTCAACAGTACTGAGTATTATGAGCAAAATATACAGATGGGTGCGCAAGAGCTGTGCTGGATTAGAGTGGGTGAGTTTTTTTCTCTTGCTTAGTAACAAGTTAAATGGTGGGAGGAATAAGTTTATGGATCCTTTGAAAAGAGTTTGAGGAGTTTTTTCAAGTAAAAAAATTGCTGTAATATTGCCCGGTAGCATCCGGCAATGGAGTTTTCAAGAAGAGGCTCCTTTCATCCCAAGAAGGTGTAGTACAAAATCTACCTGTATCTGTCTACGTGTATATGAAATTGCCTTGTATACACGCACGTGCATGAAAAGAGCTTTGTTCTGGCTGACTGTCGTGGTGCAGCGCTGAGCACCGCACCTCTGCTCTCACCCCCGTCCAGCCATGTCTCTCTGGCAGAATTATTGCTGAGGGCAGCTGCTGAAGTTATGTTTGACATTGCACTGACACGCCAAGTGTGCCGGTGTGCGAGAGCTTGCTCTGGAGGATGTGACCAAAAGCTTACTGTGTGCATGGGCTTACCTGTCCCAGGACCACCCTTAGGAGACAATTCAGATGCACTTTGTAATACCAGTGTCAGTTTTTAAAATATGTTCAATTACTTTTACGTGCACAACTGAAAATGAACCTGTCAAGTGCTGAAGTACAATTTCCACGGCAATGCTGCTGCCAGTGTGTTCTAGGGCAAATCATTAATGTCATTATTGTTTATTTTCAGCACAATAAGACAACTCCAGCTGGCAATGAATGTGCATAATACACAGGGATGCTTTTGGTACGATACAGAGCAACCTGTCAGAAGATGACTCAGATCCAAACAAAGATACAAGCCCTCATTCAGCAGGACTCACTCATCAGTCTCAGCTTTCAGATGTGTCTGGTGATGGGCTGGGACCAGGGCTCTCGTGGGATGGATGGAGAACATTTTAAAAAATGCTTCTGAACCTGTGGGAATTTTTGCCACAAGCCATCAGGGTCCCTGGGAGCAATCACCTTCCCTGTAAAGTGCAGACCTCTTCCTGGTTCAGCCTCTTTTCTCTAATAACAATAAGAAATATCTTGGGAACAATTTAATAAAAAAAATAAACTCTTCATTCTTATAAAAAAACCATAAGTCACACCAATCTGTCCCTGAGCTTGACTTGAAGAGTTTGGGTGGGACTGATGATATATTAAAATGATAGAGATTTGGTTGGTAAAATTCTTTCTCTGGGGCCCCTTTTTACCTGTGCATAGGTGTAGTCTGGTTAAGGAGGAAGGACAAATACACTGTTGGCATTGTATATTTTTGCTACCCTGACTTCAGCTACAGTATTTTTGCTTCCATCTGAGGTAAATGCAACTGGCTGTCTTCAGCATGACCTTTACAAGGTGTATAAAACCACCAGTGGTCAATGTGTATCTAGCCTTTGCCAGCTGTGGAAATTATCCAAGGTGTATCCCAGCTGCTGGGCATCTCTTTTAATTGCAAGCCACAATTACAGTGCTCCTGTGCTCTTGGCTCCCCAGCTAGCCAGCAGCCGCGTGGCAGGGGAGAAGGAACTTACAAGGAGCCAGTTCCCTGAGGATACAAGGTCATTTTTTCCTCTTTAGGCTGGGTAGCAGGCCTGGGACTTGTTATGGTATCAGGAGATGCAAATGTTACCTCTATGTGAATTAATTGTGGAAGTGGTGCAAGCCCTTCCTGACCACAGTGTGCTTCCAGGCTCAGCCAGGAATGCACCTGAGCCCCGTGTGTCTTGGGGCATCCTGAGGGATGGTGTTTTGGGGCTCGGAAGCTGGGGAGCAACAGATCTGATGCCTTGGCTGGTGCTTATGTGTTTTGCATCATAGCAAGCCTTTAGCTTGTCATTTGCTTACTAAAGGGGTGAGGGAAAGCAGCAAACACAAACAAGTGTGGCTTAAATCAGAAACACCTGCAAAATCATGTTAAGTTTGTGTGTGTACGTATTTTAACTGAAAGCAGGAACTTTTTTTTTTTTTTTTTTTCCAAATTGTAGTTTTGCAGTTTGTTAAAAAATGATATGGTCTCCATTCCCTCCTCCCAAAGTTAATCGTTGTCAAACACTGAGCCAACTGAAATAAGCTTTTGTTATTCACAGTGGAGGAAGAAAAGCTGAACAGAATCGGTTTGTGTTCCAGGAGCGCATACGGCCAGTTCTGGGCCTAAGCTCAGATTTGTATTGCATTGATCAAAGAAACCAGATAGAGCAATAAATAAAGCAAGGGCCTTGTCTGGGCTGTCAGCAGAATCACTAGGTCTACTTGGCAGGTTTTACCTGAAATTCTCTTTCTCTCTCAAGAAACCTGCATGTTTTCATTTGAAAAATCACATTAACAGGTAATGACTCCACACACTGTTATCAGCAGTGCCAGTACTGGGTTCCTTCACCTGTGCTTGGGTCTTTGGTCCCTCAGTGCACTTATTCCTGATACAGACAAACTCAAGTCAAAGTTTGTCTGATAAAGTCCTGGTTTATTGGGTTTTTTGGATTGCTTCCTTCCTATGATCATCCCAAATTATTCATCTTTCCTATTCTCTAGCTCCCATTTATGTCAGTTTTTTCCTTTTCCATCGTTAAACTTCTCTCATCCCTTACTCTTAAACTGCCACTGGTGAGGATTTTCCATTTTCCCAAGTCCTGAATGCACTGTGATTTGCTGGCAGCCCTGCTCTCATTACAGGACTGGAGAAGCTTGTGCTTGTCATAACGACACACATCCAGAGAGCATCATTACAGTATCTAATGCAGATACAAACATATTTCAGGAATAAATAAAAAGCAGGTCTACTTAAATTATTGGGGAAATAAAGACAATGTGCTGTCGGGTACTGGAACGCTTCCTCCCTTTGTTCACAAAGCAAGCAGTTGTTAAACATCACACACGTTCCTATATAAGTGCTTCGTGTTCTGAGGATAAATTTGCTCCTCGTGTGTGACTGAGAAGCTGTATGTGGTATTGTCAACAGACACAGGACTGCCCAGACAGTTCCAAGTGTTCATGTAACCAAACAGCTTCCCAGCACAGGACAAGTCACCAGATGATTTTTGTAACACTACGTCTTATTTTCTTGCTGGAATGTAAGTCTTTTGTTCATCCACCCTTTTCCTTATTGGTTTATTGACTGTCGAACAAACATACTAACACTAAGCCCTTTCTGCTTGTATTAAAAAGGGATTTCCGTGGACTTATAAGCTTACCTTTTTTAATCAGAATAACATGTTGGTTTATCTCATAATCTTTAATATCTCATTATCAGCAGGAACAGCATATGGAATCTTAAATTGAGTAACTGGAGGTCTTATTTGTGAACAAATTGTGTTCATTGTAAAGTCTGAGTCTGTGCAAAAAAAGCACGCCTCTTCCATACGTAACTGAATGAGCTAGCACTTATCCCTGTAGATGAGGTGACTTGCAGTTGAGTATTTACCTAGGGCAGTATCGGACTGGTGGGATCGGAGCTGCGTTGCTTCATTTGTTTCATTTTGCAGCTTTTTCTTTTCTCTTTGGCCTCACTGTTGCGTTCTGGGGCTTCGGTTCAAGTGAAACCCACTTAAAGCAGCTGCATTTCAGCTGTAGATGATATCTCATTTGTAGATGATATTTGATATATATGGTGTTGCTCTTTTTGTTTATATATCATTTTGTAAACCAAACCGGATTGTTTTAATGGATTTGCTGAAGAGCACAGCCAAGCATTCAGCTCATGAACTGTCCTCTTTGATTCATCGCTATTTGAAATTCAGTGTGTGACTGGGCAACTGAGTTGCATGGGGTTTTTTTGTGTTGCCTGAATCAATCAAACTTTCTCAGCGAGAAACCATAATTTAAAAGAAAAACACACAAAACTGAAAAACCCTGTTCATATTCTAAGGCCCAGATTGCTAGAAGTGTGAAGCAGCCTTAAAGATGGCTTAAGAAGTCAGCTGGGGTTTTCCTGGCATGAAATAGCACGGAGCTCGTGCAGTTGGTCTTACAGAACTTTAGTTCAGACCGAGCATCGTAAGCAGGTATAAATCTGCGCAGCCCCAATGAGTTAGGAGGTTGTCTTTGCTTCAGTCCAGGCTCCAGGCTGTGAAAGGTTTGTCTGAAAGTAGAAGGAGGTGGCTGGGGCAGAGCTGCAGCCAGGCTGAGTGAGAGACAAAAGGGAAGCTAAGAAAGAGGAGGGGAAAAGGAGCAGAGGAATAACTTATAACACAAAAATGTGGAAAAGAGCATGTTACAAAGATTTTCAAAGAGGACAATTTACTCATTTTTAGRGTTTTCATAATGAAAAGTGAAGTCACAAATTAACAATGTTCACTCTGTTCTGATGAATTAAAAACTCATAACTATATTTACTGATTATTGAAACAAAAGATAATCTAAGAACACGAGGTCTGTTGTTTGTTAAAGAGTTCAGAACATGGACAATGGACCCGAGATGTCCCTGGACGTGGCCTGAGATGTGAAGCGGATATTTGTAATGCATTGCATACGTCCCTCCATGCACATCTGATTTGGGGCTGGCAGTCTGTGCTGTTATTTCACTTGATTTGTATATTTTAAAAGCCCCAGCTCCTTCCTCGCTGAAGATGAGGAGATTACTTTTTATTTTTGTTTTAATTGGACATGAGTAAAGCAGATTCCTGACAAAGCAAAAATCCAAACATTTTTCTTTCTATTACTTTTTAGAGAGCAAATATTTTTAAGGGTTCAGAGGGCTCTGCAAGCCAAGTGTCAGAACTGGGAAACAAGAAAAAGTGGTAGATGGAGGGGAAACTGTGGTGAAGAAGCATGGCAGAGTGCTGGCTGGGAAAAACAATAATGGACATTATTGCTTTCTGCGTAGAATGAAAGGGCTGTGCCCTTGGCTGGTGTTAATTGGCCTAACTCCTCTCAAGTTGGTAAAGAATTGATTCACAGCAGCCGTAATCCTCAAGTTAAATCCCAGCCCCACTGGGAGTTTTATCATTGTCTTCAAAAGAAGAAGGATTTTAACCTGTGTGTTATTTTATTCAGTCACCTAATGAATCTCTTAACAGTAAAAGAACTTGGCTCAGCCAGCGCTCCCCTGCGGGAGGGATGGGGTTCAGACTGCTTTATGAACTAGAAATGTGGAACTAGCTTTCTGGAAAAATTGTCAAAAACCTTCTGATCAAGTATTTGTCTAATTTTTGTAGTTTATGTTGTTTTCACAGATATTATTCAAAATTGCTGAATTGCCAAATTTTCAAATCCAAGCCAGGTGAAAACTTCAGGTTTTGGCTTGTTTCCTAAGAAGAGTTTGGGTTTACATCCAACCTACGGCAATAAATAATGTGTTTTCACATAGTCATGGTAGACGACTGAGCTACTGTTAACCAAACACAGGAGCACATGCGTAGATATCATTTTTAGTACATGGCATGCATAGGAAGCAAGTGTTGATCCTTGCTTATCACAGGATAAGTTCAAGGAAGCCAAACACTACTGTAAGGTGTGAACCAGGCCAGCTGATTGGGGGTGATGTGTATTTTTTGTCATTCCTGTCATTAAATCTCTCCTCAGCTGGACTAAATCTCCACCTGACGGAGTCAATGTGGGATTGGCCTTTAGCTGTCCCTATGCACACTGATGTGATTTCAGAGCTACCACAGGCCACACAAACCCTAAGGGACAGGAAAACAGCATAAAGCTTCTATTTTTGCATCTTTTACATTTTTTCCACGGTTTGTAACTTTTGAACCATCAGAAAGCTGCATTTAGGTTGCTATTCAGCTTGCTTTTGCAGTTTCAAACATTGCCTCCTCTTTTATTTAACTATGTGGAGTTGTAACCTGTGTATACAGAATATTGACACATTCCTAATTATCTTACTCATGTATGGTGAATTTAAGCTACTAAATTCAACTTCCCTTAGGAATAAACTGGGCTCTGTTCCTAAGGCTGTGAATGAAATAGTGTAAGAAACATCAAAATCCCACTGTCAACACTGTACAGATATGTACAAAGCCAAGACAAACTCCCCTCACAACACAGCAAACATCTGTACACTAGTGCACGGGAAGTAGACACGGAAAAGCAGTATATACATGGTTCAAAGATGAGGATATTCATGGTGAGGACCAACTTGCTTTCTCTGAGTCTTTTTTCCTGAAAATTTGTTTATTTTTTGTTGTTGAAAAGAAACGACTGGATAAAAACTAGCTCTTTTTTGTCATAGAAATGTGGTCTCTTTAGGTGCTGTTGTCAAAATTCCTAACTTTTGGGGGTGTCCTGTTCAAAAGTTGATTTAAAATTAGAATAGCAGTTTTTGGCAGGAATTCACTCATTTTTATTTCTTGAAAATAAGCCAGAAGAGTAACTGCTATGCCAGAATAGTGGTGTTTTAAGGGCTTTCATAAGGCAAAAGATAATGGAGAATCTGTATTTTTTTTGCTTTCTTCATGTTTTCTCTGTATTTTTTCCTCTGCTGGTGAACCTTTCCCCTGAAATTGTTTCTAAGCTTCTACTTCATGCCATTGTGGTCTTCTCAGCTTCACTTTTAGGTTCTGTTTTATTTTCCTTTTTTTCCTGTACTGACCTTATAACTAAATCTTTATTCCTTTCTTCGTCAGATTGCCTCCAATCACTGTAACATCTGAGAGCTGTAATATTTCATTCTATGATTGTTTTCTGTAATTGTATACCAAATACAGGCTGCTGTTTTATTTTATGAGAAATGAACAGTGGTCCACAGCCATCATTATCTGAAAGCTCGCTATGGACTTCATATTGTCAATGTTCTTGCAGAAGTGCTGTTAGCAGAGGGGAGGGTAAGGCTCATGTCTCCAGCTGTATCTTTCCAGCTCTAGCCACACTTGTGGGCAAGGGAAGGACTGGGACTAGGGTCTAGTAGGAGAGTAAGACGAATAATTATGGTGGGGAGAGCTTGGTTGACTGTGTGTGTGGAGGGCGACTTTCCATTTGGTCAGATTGAAATGAAAGTCTGTTTTCTTTGTCAAGCCACATCCCTTCTCCTTAAAGCTCTTAACTGCTTAGTCTGTTCTCAAACAAGCAATTGTTTTTCTGTTTGGCTATTAAAATAAAAAATAATCAGAGACATCAAAATTATATGTTCAGATTCCACATTTTTTTCCTTTACATGTGTGGTCAAAGTCACAGCAACCCTAAGTTTGTGAATAGATGGGCTGAGACCCCAAAGCTCTCTTTTATTTGCAGATTTTAACTGGGAATTTCATTTAGAAGTTATTAGTGAAGGGCAGTTTGGGGGATTTGGCTGTGTAACAGAAGTGTCTCAGCATCAGATTAACTTGGTATGGGTACGGGTGGGTTGAGGAGAGAGCAGTTCCTCATAACACCTTGTCCTTCCTCTCTCTTTTCTGTCATTCCACCAAACTACCCATCTGCATGGGGCTAGCCGCAGTCTGGTAGGGAAGCAATTACTTAAGGTCTTTTTCTTGTAATTTAACATAAATTAGCACCATAGCCCCTGACAGTAAATATGGGCAACTACAGTTGCCTACAGGCATTGCAACCAACAAGAAGACACAGTTCAGGCTACAAATGCAAAGAGTGGAAGCCATTCAATATCAAATTGCCACAGACTTTAATAAAGACAAGCAAAAAGCTGGAGTCAAGAGACTGCAATAGGAGAATAGCTGGGCGCACTGATATTTCTCATGGCTCTCCTACTTCGCTGGCTCTCGAGAAATGGGTCACCGAACCCTGTGATGACTGCTGCAGCTATCAATGCTAGTAAATAGCTGAAGCCCATTTAATTCTGGCCAGCTTAGGGGAGTTAAAAATTCCATCACATCACGCCACGGCTTCCTCTTTGCGCTGCACAGGCACTCCATAAATCCACACGGCGCTCTCCCTCTTATCTGAATCGCAATGCAGTTATTAAACAAATTGTAAGTCTATTTCATATCCTTTTTAATACTTTGAAAACTGCACAATATAAGGCTTAATAAAAGCTGAATGCTCCAAAACTGCTCTTAGAACTGAAAATATGACTACATCAAAAGACTTTACAAGGGCAGGATTATAATGGCTGAATAATACGCTGGAACGGAGCAGTAATTTCTTCTCGAATGCTGGGATGAATTATTTATGCTTTGACAACATTATGTGTCTCTAAAGCAGCTTTTAGTTATTCGCCTATTCGAGGACACAGCTGATCCTGCTGCCCGCTCTTGTAATTACATTAACCTCTTGACACTACATGACAAGCTTTTCCTGTGAACTGCGATCAATAGCCCATAACTGCTACCTATTTAATAGGGCCATGGTTACACTTCAGTTCAGATATAATTAGCTCTTTTCCCCCTTCCTCTTTTAACAGAGCGTGGAAAAAAGCCCATGTTGTTTAAATTAAAAAAACAAAACAAAACAAAAAAAAAACAAAAACAAAAAAAAAAACCACACAACAAAATAAAGGCTGTTAAAGAAAAGAATAAAAGCATTCAGATCACTGAATAGGCAAGTAATATGTTCCCTGAGTTTCTGCTCAGAAATGCGCAGCCCTTCCATTAGTCCACATCTGCATTTAAATGGAACTGGAAGCCATAGCGTATGAGGACTTGTAGGAATCAATTACAGAAGTGTTGGTACAGGTGGGCAAGGCTGTGACCTGATACAGTTGAAGCACACACTGATAATGAGATAAACTAGGTTCATTTCTGCTCTGTTTTCACCTAGCTTTAATAGAAGCATAGCATTTTGTTGCATACCATTGGAGCTACATTGTCTCAGGGATATATTTAGATTCAGATAAATACATACAGGGTTTGAAATGAAGAAGTTTGACTAATTGTGTTAACACTTTTAAACAAGTAATGCTTTCTTGCAGCTAATCTTTTTGCTGTTTGGGCTGTATTATGGACTGTCTGAACAGACTAATGAATACCATATGAAAGATAAAAGGTTGATCTTTGCCTTGATGTAACAGAAATTACCTGTCCAGTAGCCTGTAAAACAGCTTTCCATTCCTTGATCTGTAGATAGATGGCCATGCTCATGCCATTGGCCCAAACAACATTGCCCTAGCTGGAATTTAAAAGTTTATATTCCCTACTCCAAATAATTCTTTGCATTTTCATGTGTTACTTTGCAAAATGGCCTTTGGGAACTAAAGAGGTTTTGTGGGTTTTTTGATTTTGTTTTTTGGTTGGGGGGTTGAGTACTTTATGCAGCTGCTCATTTTAAAAGGACAGGATAAGCGCTTGTAATTAAGTTTAATAACTTTTTCTAAATAGGGTGTTTGCAAGAGTTTTATTCTTTCACTCAAGATCCAAAGAAATCAAGTCTATGAGGCTCTTTCCAGCTCCTTCAAGGGATCTCCAACCAGGTCTGCACCAAGAACAATTAATGCAATTAATCAAAGCATTACAAAGCAATATGGGTAGTGAAAGAACCTAGATGGTTTCTCTCATCAGAAACATGTCTTTTTAGATCTATGAACACTTCAGGTTGGGTGCCTCTATGTTTTTTAGGAACCTCACTTGAATTTCAACCTTTTGCGGGTTAGATGCTTAATTCTATTCTATATCTTATTCCATGTAAGATCTGGGTCTTAGGTCTTGCTTCCCCTTCTCTGAAATTACTGGAAAATACTCTTTACTTGCTTGACTTCACTGGCAGGAAATGGTCTTTTGTGAGCATACCTGTAGTAACAAGTTTTTTAAAATGCAAAAATTACAGACTCTACCTTCAGCTTATAAGTAGTTACTCTCTAAAGAAAATACATTCACTTGTAGTAAAAATAATAGCTTTTGTTTACTTGTGTTTGTACCTTTTACTTACTTAGATGATGCTACAGATTGTAGACATTGCTGAGGCTACAGGAGGCCTCATGAACCTGATAATGCCATGCTCTCACTGAAACAGAACTTCAACTGCTCTGTGACATTGATTCTCTGGAGTAAGGGTGAGGTTTGATGATTAACAATGTGTATTCCCAGGAAGGCTTACCTTTGCTTAGTAAATATTTTATTTCCTATTTCAAGACTATACAAAGCCACAGTTTTACCCCACCCTCAAAAGCTCAGAATAGAATAATAGATATGAAAGCATATCTCTGCTATAAAAACTTCCTTATCAGTGCGTGCAGTTACTATCTGGACACATATTTTTGCAGCATAGATGGATTAACAGCATTGTTAATACCATTCTAAATTAGAGTAATAACCCTGTTTGAGATGGTAACTAGACGCTCCTGGGGATAGCACTGAAGTAATCAACCATAAGAGGAAGCTCTGAAATGCCTTCTCATTTCTCCCAAGAGACAAAAGACAAGAAAGAGAAGAGCTGAATTAGCAGTTAATAATATATAATGAGTTAGAAGTTTGAAGTTTATGATGATTCATAATTATTATAAGAAACCAGTTTGTCAATTCATGAATTCAAGACAAGCTTGTTTTCCTGCACGCTGCCTACTGCCACTTGCTGTAGTTGTGAGGTGGTGTACCGCCTTTCAACAGAGCTTCATTTTTGGAGATGTTTTTTCTTTCCTACAGCATGTCTGTCAAGTAAGCAAAGGGTTTGGCTAGGTTTTCTGGTCCTCCTCCTTAAATTAAAAAAAAAAAAAAAAAAAAAAGAGGAGGCCAGTCAGGTTTTCAAAGATATTTTTGGTAACAGCATTTCCCTCTCACGGATTTGTTGATCCCAGTAGCTGACAAGGTGTGTTAAAGTAAGTTCTTATAAAACTGCTGTCCTAAGAAAAATGAAAGATTATCTGCTTCTCTGCAGAAGGCAGGCATCCTCTTTTTATGACTTCTGGGTGCGTCAGAGGTTCGCAAACGTGAACCTCTTGTAGCCCTGACAGTCTTGAAAATAGAGCGAAGGAGACAGAGGTAAAGGACCTGAGGGGAGGGCAGGGAAAGGAGGAGGAGGAAGGCTGGTTCTCAGAGCAGGGCAGAAGCAAACACCGCAGCTGCAGAATGGATCAGTCTGCCTGAGACACTGACATTTGGGAATGCATCAAATGAAAAAAAAAGTCATTTTGCAGCTTACTAACTTCCACAGTTAGCAACCCCTCCGCCCCAGATGAAAACAGTGATAATTTTCTTACTATTTTTATAGGCTAGTTCTATTAAGACGTCAGAAGATCTCGGTCTTTCTTTGAGGCTCCCCTTGTGTTTTTTAAACACGTCAGTTACAGTTTCTTTACCAAAGATACTCTTGTCTATTTATAAAAAAGGGAATGTTTCGTTATTCCCAGTTTACAAAGTAGGAATTGAGGCACACCGAGAGGTAGTTATTTTATTAAAGGTTGCCCAGATAGTATGTGACAAAGCCAGGAATAGAAGTCAGATCTTTAGGATCACAAACCTGTTCCTTAATCACAAGGATATCTTTCCTCCTGCATTTTTACTGTCTGAAATGGGCTGAGAAACCCTTTATGACTGTGGATTTGTTTAATGGTATTACAAGATTAACCCTAGTCATCTGGCTGGAATTTTTACTAGCAAGCCATATCACGATGTATTTATTTAATATGAGATATAACCTTTCATTTTCCTGCCGGCAAATATTTTATTTCAGAGATACTAAGCTGACTAAACTTACAACTTGCTTGAGTGATATGGAATTTGACGTTAAACAGCAGACTGTTTGTTATATTTATAACTGATAGCAAAAGGGATTTCAGTTCATAATTAAAAATAAAAAAATCAACAACTTGTCAGCATTAAAGTGAAGGAAGTCTGCATTGGGAAATGCATAGCATAGCTAAAGAATTTATGCACCTACTTATTTTCTTGCACACCCATGTGATTAATCTATGTGCTATCAACTGGGCTTCCAAGCAAGGCTTTCCTCAGCTCTGTATTGCACAGAGCAAGGCAGGTCCCGAAACGAGTTCAGAGCTGCTTCAGTTTTCTTGGGCTTTTTTTTTGCTACAGTAACTGGCAGATTCTGGATTGTTATGAGGAGGGTGTTTCTCATCCTGCCAGGCCTTGTCCTAGAGCCCCTGCCAATTTGACCTCATAGTGGGGTACACTGGTCTTTTAAGGCTGAATGAGCTGAGAATGTGGTTGGGAGTGAGAATGTGGTTTCAATTACTATCTGTAAGCAGATTTGGCACCTTCATCTGACATGGGGAAGTGGAAATGAAAATCAAACCTGGAATCACCTGTATGGCAATGCAAAGCACTCCCACCAGGCTGGCAAGACAGAAGATTGCAGGACACATCTTGAACATAGGCACAACTCCATTAAAGCCAATGTTACCCTAGTTCAGGAGCTTCTTTTCCAGAGGACACTGGTTCATTCTTTTCTCAGCCGGGGGGGTCCAGGCACTTTCTAAAAGCACTTAAATAAATAAGGTCTTTGAGTATTTCACTGAGGTAACACTGGAAGTCATAGAAAAAGATATTTTTCCCCCTTGTACGGCAATCCACCCATTTGCCTATACATTATTTAACAATGGTCACCTAAGAATGGCAAGAAAGTGGTATCTCATGTCCCCTTTGAGATGTTACAGGAATAGTATTCTATTACAGCATATAGTATCCATAATGGCTTGAGAGATACGTTCTCCATATCCAGTGTCCATTTTAAACAGGAAAGGAGAACGATGGTAACACGATCACACTATCCATACGCTGGGACTCGGGATACAGCTGGGCTGCTTCTGTTGAAAGAAAAGCCTTGAATCCGACAGAACAATTTGCATCCAAATTTGTTTTTCTATTGCATTATTCCAGAAAAAATGGTTGCTTTAAAACAGGATTTCAACTGCTGCAGAGCAGCTGTCTGTAGCAAGCAAGCTATGAAGTCCACCAGCTTGTTGAGGTAAGCAGAACACAGGCATCCTAAAGAGAAGACATTTGGAAATCTGGGCCCTGCATCTAGAAATAAGTTTGAGCTGCCTTCATCCAGAGCAGGGTTCAAAGGGAGGGAGTTGCAGGATCCCTGCAATGTCAGAGAGGTCAAACTAGCTGCTGAGCATCTCTGTGCTCCTCGGCATGATGGTGCTTGGCTGGGCATCTCCTATGGTTAGAAAGCTCCCTGTGGGACTGCTTGTCCAGACTTCCAGCAGGATTTTCCTCCCATCTATTTCTCCTCACGCTTCTCATAGAAATCAAGTAGATCAAATTATTATTCCCCAGTCTTATCCTTTCATACCTCACAAGTCTTCTTACCAGATTGTTGACTAACACTGTGTAGCCCAACTTAACCTCCCACAGAAGAAAGTATGTAAATCTCCAGGAATAGTATCTTTCCAATGTCTTTTTTTTTTTCCTTTTCACAGTGTTTGGATATAGTCTCTGATTATTTTTAAAGCTCATTCATATTTTAAAATGACTTGATTAAATGTTTCATGAATTTTGCTTGCACTTTGGTTAACTATTTCCATACTTAGCAGTCCCAATCAGGCTGTTTGTTCACTTCGTATTCAGTCCTGCAGTCAAGGGAATTGACTTCCATACTGCTCTGCATGGGTCTACGGCACAGATTGCCACAAAGTGTATGGTATTATTTTTACTTCTTAACGGGATGAACATAACCCTCCTAATCAGATTCCTGTGTGAATGATCATGTATAGAAAGCTAAGATTTGCTTTCCTACGCATTCAGAGAAAATCTTACAAAACTCAATTTCAATGGTATTTGTAGAAAGCAAAGGTATCATGGATGCTAATATAACTGGAGCAGCTTTGCGTTTAAATTTGAATGAATATTCTTACGAGATTTCTTGAGTGTTTTTGCATTATCCACCCCACTTCACTTTTGTCTATGGACAAACTCTGATTTATGTAGTGAAAATTATTAATTCCACAGGTAGATTTGACTCTTGAACTGAAAATAAAATGAAATATACTGTGGAAAAATGTAAACTAGTATATATGAGAACAAAACCTATCTATCTACAGCGTGCTCCAAATTGGGAGGGATATAGCAAGAAATGATGTAGTAAAAAGCCTTGGGATTGATTGTTTTTGTAAAATTAGCTTTGATCTGCAATGTGATATCACAGGAAGAAAGGCTAGCACAGTTTGGGGCTGCATTCGTTGGAACGTGTCCTGGAGCAAATAAACCATAGTTTGGGTCTTGCTTTAACTCCTTGGGTTTTTAATGCCATCCATTTTCCCCCAGATTGACTGCCCTCAGTCTTTCATAGTGGTATCTTGGGGCCTTGATATCTCCACATGCATCCTCATGTACTTGTGTTTGGGGTATCTTGTAAAGATATCAGTGACCTGAAAAATACTGATAACAGAGGAATGAAGTGGACTGGAAGGACTGCTGTATAGAGGTAAACATAAGGCGTTCTGGTAAATATTACTTGCTTAGCAGGAAACCACCTAAGGAGCAAAATAATGCAAAATAATGTAATTGATGTATATAGAAGAAAAACAAGGATTCAGTCACACCATAGAAGCTATGATATAATTAGGAGCATTAGAATGAACATAAAAAGAAAAAACTAATTTGAATATTAGGGAAAATATTCTGGACTGCCTTTAGCCTTTCAAATAACATCCCAAGTGAGGTTGTGGGGGATTCTTGAAAATTGATCCTATAGGTATTAATTAAAGAACCAATAAACCTGCAATAGACAGCAATCTTATCTCTCCTGGAGGGATTGCCCAAATGATCTGTGCAGTATTTTTTGTCTCTACCACCTCTGACTTATGCAGACAAAAAAGCAAAAGCAGTAGCAACGTCTCCAACGCAGGTGGTAACCTGGCTGTCGGTGAAATATTGAGTCAGCCAGCACTGCAGATGCCAAATGGAAAAGGGCAAAGAAAAGAGGCATCTGGAGGGGAGAAGAGCAGAGGTACAAACGCAGTGCTCTTCTAAGAGGTGTGTTAAGGAAAGAGAAAGAAAAGTGGAGCAAAGGCTTTTACAAGGGAAGGAACAATGAGAGGAAAAGTGACAGAAACCTGCTTGGCAGTAAATGAGCAAATGTGTGCTCCCATAGCTGTCCCCACCAACGCTGCCTGGAAGCCCCTGGGCAGCAGGTGTAGGGGACTGAGCCCTGGCGACCCTCCCTCCCTCCACACACACCCCACGGCTCCTGCTCCTGTCTGCTCCCTCGTTTAACCCATCCCTTCTAGCAGAAGTGAATCACAGATGTAGGAGACCTTTTTTTACCCTTAGTCATCCTACTGCTGACAAGCTTGCCCCCGGGGAATGCATTGCCAAGAACGTTTCCACAGGGCTGGGGTGGTGAGGTCGGGCTGTCCGAGGTGTCCTGTCCTGGGGAGTCAAGCCGGGGGCTCTGCCACAGCCCCCAGGTGCTCACCCGAGCTTGGCAGCCGCACCCCTGCAAGCCCAGTGGCCCCACAGCAGCCTCAGCCTGCCAGGGCAGCGCTGGCTGGGCTGTGGCAGGCAGTGACAGAAAGACTGATTTGACAGGAAAAAGCAGGAGAATTTGGTGGAATTGAGAGAAATTTTTTCTACCCCAAATAAACAAAGCTGAAGGCTGAAAGTTTCCAGTCAGAAAGGTGATGGTGGGTGCCCTGGGCAGGGCTGCCCAGGCTGGCCATGGCTGCTGGCCCATGCCTGAGGCAGCAGCAACACACTGTGGGCCTGGCCCAGTGGTGAGGGGACCCAGTGCCTCCTGCAGCGCTATGTTCTTTGCTGTGAGCTGTATTTTAACTGCCAGTGGGTGAATTTCTTTGGTTTGGGGTTAACAAGCACTTTTGTTAAAAAGCTGTTGGGGGGCAGGAGGGTGCTTCCCTCCAAAACCCACTGCCCGCCCTTTCAGAAGAGTCTGTCCACACTGCCGACAGGGTGTGAAACACAAAGGAAAGGTAAGCGGTGATTTCATCTGCACAAAGCATCTTTTTTTCCCAAGCCTAGTAATTATTTTTTTCTTTTTTTCTTCTTTTTTTTTTTTTTTTTTTTTTTTAAACAATAACGGCTGTTTGGGAGATTGTATTAATGCCACAAAACCGACCCAACTAATGGAAATCTCGTAGCAGCTCTATAGCAAAACAAACCACAGTGCTCGGGAGCAAATGGCATTCAGCAAAGTGCTTGGATACTAACTGAAGGTAAAGGCGATGCTTTCCTTCCCCTATTTCAGCTATTTTTGCTGAGTGGGTGCATGGGCTGCTGTGGAGAAGCGCTGGAACCCCAAACCCCTCTGGGGCTGCCTGTCCACCTCCGCCGGGGTGCCAGGTCTTTCCCAGCAGTGGGTTCCTCTCCTCAGGCTGGGGGGACTTGCTCTTGTTTATATTCCTCCTGGGGTTTGGTGAGATCAGTGTTGAAAGTGAAGAGCCTTTTTACAGACATGCACACAAAACRTACCCGTGGTTAAACGTGTGCATGTATTTGAGGGAGTCAAGCTGAGAAGAGTGAGGATAAAAGGTGTTTTCTGAGTGTGTAACAGTAAATCCAACAAATATATTCCCAAATGTTATGGTAGGTAAAAATCACCAGCTAAAGTAGTCATTGTATCAACTGCTGGTTGATGTGTGCTTCAGGTTTCAGTGTTCCCAGTATCATTGTAAAGTTTAGCCAGAAACTGCAAGCACCAGCTAAGGTGGCTACTCTGATTCCCTGTCTGTGTGTCGCATGTTCACTTCTGTCTCAGCAAATACAGAAAGCTGCAAGATGTCTGTCTCATAACATGCAGCAAATCTTTTTCCTGTTTAGAACTGGGATTTTTCACTCCCTTAAGAAACACCAGGTCCAGCTCCTGGCTCGCGTATTGCAGGAACTACAGTGACTGGGGAAGGGATTGCTGTTTGTGTGTGCAGACGCGCCTGTTCATGTAAATTACTTGAGACTGCAAGAGGATAAGTATCATTTTGTGTAATAAACAAGTGGTTCATTTTGTGAAATGATGAGTCCATGTTTTCCTGTCTGTTCAAGACTGTATTTTTTGCAAAAATCTATGTGATTTAATCTAATTTTAACAATATGTAAAGGAATTTAAAATGTAGCACTCGCCATTGACTGTTTGGAAGTGCACAGAAAATTGCAGCTGTTGGTTTACTGCTTGATTAACACTGTAGCTATTCTCCTTAATTTTTTCAAATTTTTTATGGTCTATTTAATGTATCGTTATTTGTGTGCAGGTAACTTAAGTGTTATACGGTTTTCTTGTACCAGAGCTCCTGTTAAGTGGATGAATAATACAAAAATGCTACTACTAATGGAACACTTCCCCCCCCCCCCCCCCCCTCACAATTTTATTCTGAGAGATGGACTCCTATTGGTATCACTTTCCCTTGTAATCACATTGGCAAGTGTTCGAAGGTGTGATGGGAAAGCTTTTAAACATGTGAATGCTGCAATTGACTATGAGTATCAGTAGTGGAAGTGCTTTTGAGGTCATGCAATGATAGATCAGCAGTAGTACAAGGCAACTTTTCTGATCAAGCAGCAACTAATTAATGTTACTTGTACAATGAGAAATGACTTTCCACAGCAACTGATAGGAATCAACCCATAATGATAAATCAAAGAATTCTGGGAATTTGCCAAGCAAGTGAAGATCACACCCTCTACAGATATTTTGCAACAGAAAAAAAGACTCAATTTCTTGGATAAATTACCTTTGTGGGTTATTCATCTAGCTCTCATCAGAGCAGGTGCTCTAGGTTTCCTCTCTTGATATTCCCCAGAAGAAATTTGCTTTGTTTTTCCCTACCTGATTGCTATATTCCTTTAGAGGATATTTATTGTTAAGCCACGGCCTCTGTTATTTCCTTTGCTGCCTGAGCTTAATCAGAACTCTGTGCCTCAGACATGCAATAAAGCCCAGTAGCAGAGGAAATAACAGTGCAGTTAACCTCCTTAACATTGATAATAAATAAGCGCTAATAAGATATGTACCAAGGTAGCAATTGCCCTGATATAATGAAATGCACTGGTTTAAATAAGTGGTAGCTGGTGTCATCGTGCTTTTCAGTAAGGAACCTATGCAGGCACTATATTTTCTGGGTAATTTATGTGTCAGATTTTCTAGGCAGCTCAGCTGCTGTTAAGACATTCAGTCCAAGTGGCCCAGTTTTCATAAATTCTTGACACCGAGCAAAACCCTTTGTTTTTACAGGTGCCTATCTCAGATCCAAGATGTTTCTTTAAAAATATTACCCCAGTTGGGGGTGCTGAGCATTCTTGGAAATCTGGTCTCTGTCTCCTCCCTCTTTGTTTAAACTGCATTTCACTGGATTAAAGCCAGCTCAATTGAGAATTTTGCTTTCCAGTCGCTACCGTGACTCTTGATTGAACATGGTATCTCTGCTATCAATTTATGTCCCTGCAGATCAAATAGCTCTCTTCATCTCGCCCTACTGACAAGCCATCATGACAACTCGGTGGTGAATATACACACTCTGGAACTGGAGGGGAGGTTTGCTTTATTGTAAAGCAATTCTTCAGGGTGGCTTAGTGACGTGTTTTGAAGGAAAGACTAAGGTTCTCTTTGCAGCAGGCCTAACCAGGAAAATGCAAAATGTACACCCCGCCCCCTCCACATCCTGAATATATTTAACTATCTCACAGCTTGGGCACTGCTTAGAACAACTCGTGTGCGGTACTTGAATTTCAATACCTACCAAAAAAAATATGGTAGTACTGAATAACCAGGAGATGTTTATAAGTACCAATATTAATTAGACAATCATAGTTTATAAAAGCCACATGAGGATATGATTTGTGAATCGTAACTAAGTCTGAGTGATTGTGCTAATTTATTATGGTTTGGAAACAGAAATGTAAATTTGTAAGCCTTGTGCCTCATTATTATGATTATTATTTTTTTTTATTCCACAGTTCCCTTGACACTTATTGTGTTACTAAAGACAAGAATAATAATACAGAAAATGGTCGTGTTTTATCTTTGTAATATTGCTGGCAAATTGAGACAGCATGGTAGAAAAATCATAGAGGAAGTTTTCTCTGAAGTGCCCACGTCTTTGGTTTATGGAACTTGTCAGATTTTCGTCATTGCTTGGTTGCAAAAAAACATCTGTTCCTGCTTTTGAGAAATATTTGTAGCAGTTTTACAGCAGGATTTAATTACTGCCAGTGAATGGTGGTTGGGTGCCATACAGTACTAACAGATTTTTATCTATACTCCTTTATATCTATGAAGTGTAAATGACAAATAGGAACACTATTTAACTGTGACTTTAGTAAAAAAGGCTTTTTGCTGAAAACTATGTGGTGAGAGAGTTCAAATGATGGGCAATACTCGAAGGATTTGGTTTCAGAGTTGCTTACAGAGTGATGTGATTTGTTTCTTCTTGAGCTCCATATCAGAATGCAGCTTGCTAAATCCTAAAGCTGCATTAGCCACAGGAGAATCTCTAATATGAACCTTGAGTGAATCTGAGATACTGGGAACCTTCTATGCAGCTGCTTTACACTTTAAAAAAGTGTAAGCAACAATAACTGCAGCTGCATAGAAGGTTCCCAGTATCTCAGATTCAAGCCATTCGGTTGGGTCTGAATGCTAGGCTTTTGATGGAGCTTTGTTTTAATAAATGATTTTGTTAGGTTTTAGTAATCCATCTGCTGTTTGGGAAACATCTCCTTAGACATCTGTATTATCGTGAAGATACAATCTGATTTTTGTAGTGTCCAGAAAGGGGGGCATCTCACTTATCTAGAAATATCAATGCATAAATATGACTCATGGCATTTAATGATAACAATTTCTCTGGTAATTAGAGAGAAGCGCAATACCTGAGGCAGCAGTAATGCCAGCTTTGGCTCCCTCCCTTTTCTCCAAAAGCTTACATCATTCTGATTTTTGAAAGCCTGCTTTCTTCCTGTTCTACTAGAAAAATAAGACTTTTCCCACATCTGATGACTTCACTCATTTGAGTTGTCCATGAATTCTCTGAACTCTTCATCCTTGTCAATTGTATCAACTCTGGAGAGAGAATCAACAGCAGGTCCTGCATTCTCTTACACAGTGTGCGTCTTCAGCTGAATAGCAGAGAGGATGGTTTTACAGGCATAAAGCCAGGGTTTTGTCACAGATATTAGTGAAGTTCCAGTCTGGCCTGGGGAATCTTTCTAGTGTGGCTCCTTGTTCTGCTCACGCCCTTTTTGTACAGTATTTGCATGAGAAGGAAAGAGCCCAGCTTGGCTGGTAGGGGCAGGCCTGGGAATTTGTGGAGAAACTTCAGTGCTTATATATGGGACATTATATATGGAAATCATGATGTTATTATAGCTTATAAGAAACATTTATATTAGGGTGGCACCCACATGCTCTGCTCTACATTTATGTATGCAAATAAGTGACAAAGCATTTGCAGTTTGCAACTGAGAAACTTTTTTTTTTTTTCTTTAGTCTGAGTCCTCATTCTGTTCCTGTTATGATCTAGCTGTGGCAAAGGTTCAGACTGTGGTATTTGAAAATAGTTTCAAGCACCTTCGATGTTTTTTAGCAATACTGACATGCCTGCACAGGCAAACAGACATAGCCTGGACTTTCTTTATACCAGCAAAAAAGTGCATTTGCCAGTTTATCTTGTGTATGGTTCTGGGATTGAAACAACCTATAGCCCTAGGGACATCTTACATTGTGGTTGTATGGGGCTTTTCTCGGCACAGAAACTTAGAATGCCAGCAGATACTGTTAAGCAAAAGCTTCGTGTGTCAACCTTTATTTTCTTTAAAAATTCTTGGAATTCAAAAAACAGTCATCCTGCCCTTTCCCTTGCTTTTGGCTGCTAATGCTTTGCAGAAGGTTTGGTGATGGATTGGTTTTTCTAGGTGTTTGTTACACACTGACATGCAACAGCGTATGCAGAGTTAATGCTATGAGTTTCAGAGAGACTGAGAAATCCTCCTTCAGCTTTCTCCTGAGCCCTAGGAACTCATTTCACATCTCATTCACTAGACAAACTAGCTGATCTGAAAACAGCATGCAAAACACTCCAGATGACTCTGATGCAAAAGTTTAGTAGCCTGTTCCCCTGAGGAGTGCCAGTAACTCAACCTATAAACCTCAAAGAAAACCTGATTTTGAGGGTCCAATTTACGATGGCTTGAAAATGAATGTAGGGTAGTATTTGTGAAGAACTGTAAGCTAAAGACAACATGCATTTTGTTAGTTTAAGATGGCAGGCCTGCCCCCTCACCTGTAATCTCTAAAGATTACCGGCTCCTACTACACTCACGACACTGACAATGCACTGTTCATAGCGTACTGGCCTGGGGCAGATTCATAACAACTCACATTTCTGCTCAAGGTATATAATTTCATTGCTTTGACACAGGCAGTATTTATAATAGCAAAGGATGACGTTTTTGCCCTATCTCAAATGAGTGACAATTCTCGTATTCTCTCTCTCTCTCTGTTGGGCCTGTTGCTATCAATTCTAATGTGATTTTCAGTCTCGCATATGTCTATTTGCTAAGTTAAATGAGATATTTCCTTGTATGGATGTAGGCAATTGATGAGGAGGTTTACTAAGGCGGTGTTCAGCGTAAACACCCTGAATTCAGATGGTTATACAAAATGTGAGGCACTGTCAATCTACAAAGTTGACTGGAAATTTTTTGATAGCATATTTTCCTACTTGGTCTCTGGAACTTCGCTCAGGAATTAATTAGGAAATTCGTAGTTTCTGAAGTAAGAGGAGACCTTCTTTAAGGTACCTGGCATCATGCTGATGTAGGTCAGAGCACCCAAACTAGCAATTTTGGCAGCAAGATTACCACTTCAGTTTGGGCGATACTGCATCTGAAAAGATTCGTACATGGGGAAAGGTACTGGAAACATATTCAAATGTAAAGAGTTCAAGGACCTAAGTGACTGAGAAACTAAACCATTCCTCTGGTAATGTCTTCTAATGACTTAATTAGCTTCTCTATTTAAAAATATGCATTTTAGTTCTAGTCTGAATTAACTGAATTACTAATTTCTAGCTGTTGCATTTCACTATGGCTTTTTTTCTACTGTTATTACCACTAGATCTTTTTTTCCTGTAGGTGCTAGCTCGGGTATGTCCATGCATGCTTCAAACTCATACCTGTTTGTAGTGTAGACAAACACTGTTTCCTCTCTGAAGAAGTACCAATCTCAGTAAGCAAACCCAGTATAAGGCAGGTGGGGATCCAGGTGCAGAGAGGTTAGTGACAGCATAGGTATACCTGAAAAAGCCTGGAGCCAAACCAAGCTCTATGCTCTCACCCTGAGAGCTCTAGGCATTGCTTTTGCCCAAGTCATTTTGATCTGTTCCTAACATAGCAGTCTTTTACAGATGAGATTATCCTCTGTGAAACCCTGCACAGTAAAAGACTCCTTTCAGTACCCATAACAACATAGGTTTAGGAAAATGCCAGCAGTAATAGATTTTATTCTGCGTTCTCTAAATGGGCCAAACTCTCCCATTGATTTTAATAGCTCTTTTGCCTGAGTAATTGTTATGTGAGCAGGTCATGATTGAAATGGCCTAATCCCTATTTACAGGAAATGTGTATGAAATAGAATAGAAATATCCAGAGAATGCGGCCAAGTGATCATTGTATGTGTGGTAAAAAGGGTTTGAGTGTGGTGGAAAGTAATTTTAGCTTTAAAGGTAAAGCTACCACACTGAATTCCTTGCCTCTCCTTTTCATTTCCTTCCACCATTGCCTCTGCTGCTTTTTACGGGTCTTTTTCCTGCTTTTGTTGTCACGTTCTTCCAGGGACTTGGAAGCTGAATGGTGATTCTGCCTACAGCTCTGTCCAGTTCAGATTATGATTCTGAGCTGGACAAAAGTAGTTACACAAATTCCTAAATACACTAAACAGTTTTCTCTTCTAATTAGAAAAATACCCCAAAACCCAAACTAGCCAAGAATCTCAGGTCCCTTTAGTCCCACCCAAAGCCCTTGTCTTCTCCAACAGACTGAAAGAAAGATTTGAAAAGTATGGTAAGTGACCTTATACCCCTTTGGTCCCTCAAGTTAATCAAATCCTCTTAAGATTGAGGGTTGGGTTTTTTTTTGGGGGGGGGGCGTTTGAACGAATTTTCATAGAGCAAACAATCTAAACTTCTTGACCAAAGTGACAGATAACATTAGCAGATGTCTGTAGCATTCAACAGCCTCATCCTGCGCTTGCAAGAACTAGATGTATTGGAAAAACATCTCCCTGGTTCTGTGATACAAGATGGCACTCGTATCAATCAAGGAAGCACTTAGCCCACTGAAGATAATGCTGTAGCTGAAGGATTTTTCCCCTGAAATTCTTGCTGCAGAAAAAAGTACATTAAGATAAATATTCCAGTGTCAGATGCATACAAGGAGGCCTCTGTTGAACAATGTCATTGGATTAAAAAAATAGAAACACATGGTGCAGTCTGCCCACAGTTACTCCAGTGTAAATCTGGTATCCTTCACCTGGTTGTACAGAGAACCATTCCAGCTTTTTACCAAGGCACATGACAAGAGAGTTTGCCTCCTGATTTCTTAGTATTACTTAGAAAGGATTTTTTTATGCCTATATATTTATTGCAAGAACCTTTTTTTTGTGGGCAGAATGAGAGCTCCTTTATTCCCTTGAAAACTATGATTTGAAGTTAGGGCAATCAAATTCCAAGCTACTGATTTGCATGAGTCTAGGTATAACATAGATACTTTGGTGTGTGACCTGTGTGTGAACTTGAAAGAGGGGGAGAAATGCGCAAGAGAGAGATGGTTAAGGGAGGAGATGATCATGTAAATGGAGTAACCTTGCTTGATCATCATGAGAGAACAAATTCTCCAGGGGCCAAAGGATTACCATGTCTACAAAGGTCCAATAAAGGGGAAGGCTGAGCTACTCATAGTGGCATCATAGCTGTAATTCTCAAGCCATAATAAAACCCTGGTATGTTATTAATTCAGCTGTTCTGGTTGCTGTAGAGATGATATTCGAGTACTGCCATTAATTCATCTTTTTACACACTAATATATTATTTTCTACAGGGATTCATTGTTTTAACCCTCAAAGTGAATTAGCCTGTGGCATATTTCAAAGGTTTCCACCCAATTAAGTCAGTCCAAGGACATCCACATTGCATCAGAGCCACTAGCATTACATTAGCAAAGATAAAAACCCCAGTCAAGAGGGTAGGATATCTTTAATGGGACTTTATCACTGAGACTTGAAGTTATATATATGAGAAACAAAATGTGCTTGGCTATTCCCACAGAGATCATGCACTCTAAAATTGCCTTAAAATGCACAATCACTAACAGCAGTATTTGTCACACTCATTGCTCATTAGTTTAGACCAGAAAATTACTTCTGAATAAATGCTGATTTGCCACAGAAAATATATAAAGCAGTAACATGTAACTAAAAATGATCATCAAACTCCAGCTTTGCTGGGACTTGTTTTTTACACTTGTGGGTGATGAAGGTTTTTTAGCTAAAAAGAAAATGAGCATGCATAGTGCTGATAGAGAGAATGGGAAAAAGCAAAGAGGAATGAACACGATATGAGAACTGGCTGAGCAGGAGCTAAGCAGCTTTGTTGGACCTGAGCTCATCTGGGGTCTCAGCACCATGTTCTGCAGAATATCGCACCTATATTGTTCATGCTTTTGCATTATCTACCGTATCCAGGCTTCCTGCTACTCTGGATTATGGAGAGCTGTCTGTGTACAGCCTTACCACTTAATTTTTCTGTTCCCTGAACAGCAGGCTGGAGAAAATAGCAGATAGAAATAGCCACCCCAGATCAAACCCTCTTCTTTTCTCCCCTGCACTCTGGGTGGAGTAAGAACAACTGTGTGTTTGATTTTTGTTCATTATTACTTGCAGAAACTGGGATAAGACTAGGTGTGAGCTCTGTATTCCTACACTATTTGAATGTCTGCCCCCAAATTCTTAGTATACCTGTCTCAGTCTCCTACAGTTCAAGTACTTACCACTAGTGGTGGTTTATGCAGAATACTACCTATTCTTATTGGCATAGTTTGTTCTAGAAACTAAGGAAAAACATTTCAGAATATAATTTGTTTTCATAGTATTAGTACTTGTTTTTATGACATTGCCATTTACAAGGATCTGACGCTGCTCAGATGCAGAATTCACTGGTATCAGAAAACAACAGTGCAGAGCATAAAGACAGGACAGATTTTTACTGGGTATTATACCACACTAGAGAACGCATTTAAAACACAAATAGACAACATGTAGCACCTGTACTATTAACCTTTTACAGGGCATTATTCCACTCAAGGGATGCTTGTGGTGTGAAAAGAGAGAAAAACAACACAGGACACAGAGATCAAGACAGATCTTTATAGGGAATTATCCCACACCGAGGAGGCTGCTATTGTGAACAGAGGGAAGAAAAACAGGGCAGGAGATAAAGATGAGAGATTTTGCTGGCTTTAATGTTTGCCTCTGCGTGATCTAAAGCAAAACTGGTAGCACTGGATGAAGAATGCACACTGAAAAGCTCATCCTAAGATCTCATTCTATTTTCCTGTTTGCTAATTGGAAAGGTCAAACTTGGCAATTTCTTCACCCACAGAAGTTGTTCCGTGAATATTTTTTGTCTCAATCTATAGGATAAAATAGCCAGTGAGGCACTAGTGAATGTACTGAGAACAGTTCTTTTCAGAACTGAGGTTTTGCAAATGCTGTGAAATAGAGCTGTACAAAAAATAAAGACCAGTGGGATTTTGCTGAAAAAGGGAGTTCAAGGAGAACAAAAATAATTACTGACTTAGGGTCAAAATAGGCAAATGATTTCAGACAAAAGAAAGTACAATTTCAAAATGCCACTTTTGTTGTGAATTTAGATGTGACTAAGACAGTGTGTTCTCTTAAATGTCTTAAAATCAAAAAGTTTATTTTGACACAAAATATTTTGATCTTAAACGGAATTTTTAATTTTGTCGGTGAGAACCTCATAAGCTACAATTTTAATTTTGAGTTATTCTGAATTAATTTTTTAAAAACTTTACTTGTTCAGACATCAGTTGCAATCATGCAATTATTTGAGTACTGACACTAGTAAAGCCTCATTCCTTATGGAGTATGATCCTACAGTTTCCCGCACAAGTATCTTATGCTGCTCTTCCTTCAGTATCTGAGAATCATGAATCCTTCCTATGGCTGGGCATTTATAAAGTTTCTGTGCATTCCCTGGTGTCTAATAAGGAGATACCATGATGTAGCCCTTCTCAGAATCAGGTCTCATGACATCCTTCTTTGCTCAACTTGACTGAAATCTTCAGGAAATGCTCTTTTGAGATATCTTTCTGCTATAACAAATTTAGTTGAAATGAGATGACTGTCATCAAAGCTACAACAGGCAACAGAGCAGACACAGCATGTCCCTATAGCCCCTTCTCCCAGAGCAAACCAGATAAAGGCTGATCATTAAGTCAGCTACACTGGGTAGCATTCCTTATACGCTGCTCTCCAGTGGTCCATCACACAGTCTGTGGGGAGATGCAGATGTCTTAGGAGCCCTGTCAGAAAAGAGGCTGTCTGCCAGTGGGGACATAGGCCTGGCAAATAGGGTCACTGATCCGCTGCCACAAAACTCAGAGTGACAAATAGCCTGCCCTGCGTCCCTAACAGCTGCTGCATCCTCTTTTATGCATATAGAGCTGTATCTCTTTTAGCTGTAAAACAGGGCTATTCACTTGCTATATGCCATGCTGCATGCTACAAGTACAGCCATAATATTGATTATAAGATGCTCAGTTATTATAGGAAAGAAGGTGATATAAACTGCTTTATATGATATCGTAGACAATGTGAATGTTTTAATAGGCTTTCCAGGTCATTCTGTAGCATTTAATAGGCTACTATGTCCTTGTGAGACTACAATTAAAAAACCCGAACAAAACAACAGGACCATACCCAAACAATCCAACCATATAAAAAGCAGAGTTCAGTTTCTCCTATTAAATTCTGTGGTCTAACAAATAACTGTTTTGGTGCAATGTCATGGCTGATAAACTCTAGGAAGCTTTTTGGAAGAAAGGGCTATTGCAGAAACAACAGTTTTCTGAAAAAGAGGAAGAAAAAAATCACGTACATGAAAGTCACAAGGATAGGAAGAGTTGACAATTAAAGTAAGATCAAAACAAAGGGAGGAGATACAGAAGGTGACTTTTTCCAAGAAGTTGGACAAAGCCCTCAATAGTTAAGAGAATAGTAGCAATAGGATAAAGAAATACTAAGGAAGGTGGAAATGAGAAGGAAACTTGGAATGTGGAAAACATCCAGTGGGTGGAGAAAGAACAATTGTTACAATTTATGTGCTTTGGCTGGCACAAACTCACCAGTATGCAGTTGCTAGTTTCTAAGACTCCTGTGATTCAGTAACTTGTTTGCTTTTTTTGGGGTTTTGAGGGGAAAAAGCCTCAAACCACCATAACTGCACCTTGAACAGTGTGGCTGATCAAAGGGAATTGGAATATACTATATATAGAAATAAGCCAAGAACTGTATTTCAGTATTTATTTTTATCAACATAACATCCCTCTGCCCAAGTGTTTATATGCTGCTGATCAAGAATGTTTCTGTTCAGGGCATGTTAATGTGCATACATATAATTTGTTCTGCTCTAAATGGATCTTGTTTGCCTTTAAGTATTATTTCTTTTTCTTTTTTTCTTTTTTTTCCTGTGATCCATGCATGGATTCCAGGAAGAAGATATATCATCTCTCTTCCTTCATATAGGCCACTACAACTTCCTAAAGCAGGCTAGTCCTGAGAGGTCATCAACCAAGAGAATATGCCATTGTCCTAGTTAATAAAATTAGGGGAAACAAGGAGCTGCATCTTGCATTATACCTTTTTAGTGGTACAATTTAAGCTTTATCAGGATTTTTCTGGGGTCAAAGTCCAAGGAACTGCTACTGACAAAGAGAAGCCTTCCTTAGCTATGCCTGGTGCTGCTCAGGGCCTGGGTGAGGACAATTAGAGCATTCCCACCTGACTTGGAGCTGCTACAGGGCAGACCATGCCTCTGACACTGGTAAACCCAAACTGCTGAGTGCTTTAGCTTGAGTTCTGGAATGATACAAAATGAATTAATTGCAGAGCTTTCTCCTAACTGTTCTGTTACTGACTTCCAAGTGTAAATAGATATTTGCCAAATTTTGCAACTGAGTAAATAACTCCATTCTTCTGAGTAGACACATTGCCTGCAGTGGGACTACTCACAAAAGCACCTGCATTAATACTCTCATGGTCATGCTCTGTGAATTACATTTGCCCATGGGAATGCCAGAGGTATCTGGCAGCCTTGTTTGCCTTCATACATGTGCTTTCACCTTGAGACAGAGTGAGAGGCTGTCAGCAACCTCTGGGGACAGCTGGAGGCAAACAGAGGAAAGACACTGGAAAAGTCGTGGTGGTGAAAGCCCCTACAGTTTTCTTCTGCTGTTGCACAAAAGTGCTTTGTGCTGGAAGGTGTGTTTGCTAGTGACAGTGAGATGTGTACAAAAGCTTTTGCCACTACATGGTCATATCTTCTGTTGGTGCTTAACTTGTTCATTCAGCAATTGGTATTACTGCTGTCCTCAAATCCATGCTCTTTGTACCTAACACAGCTAGATTAAGACTCAAACATATTAGGCATAGCCCTAAAAAATCTGGAAGTCATGGCCCTAACAACCTTATTTTACCAAGAATGATTCTTCATGGTTGTGAAAAAATATTTCTGACCCAAGTCACAATGTGACTGAAAGGATACCTGATGTCCAGCGACATCTTTCTGGGTCTGCAACTGGCACAAACCAAGTTTTGGTTGTGTGAACCATTCATTGTAACAGGTGATAAACTCTCTGAAGTGTGGTAAATTGTGGATCTGTTGTGTCCTCTTTCTTTGGTGAAGCAGATACAAGTAGTCTTTCACTCAAGATAATTTCATTCCTTCCTTGAGAGAGCGGGTAGAAACTGCCCAGCCTCCCTCCCCTATTTCGACTTGCCTGGAAGAAAGTGGTACTGTGTACCTTGAGAAGCAGCGATTGTGAGCTGTGTGACTGACCAGTACACCCCTGAAATGGAAGAAGGCTTAGAGGAGATGGGCCAGGGTGATGTGCCTGTGAAGCTCAGGGAATAATGCAGGATATGGCTGACCACAGCTGTTGCAATGAGCTGACTTTATCTCAGCACTAAAGGAGTCCGGAGGGTGGACTTTGTTTTAGATAAACTCCCTGAGTTCATTAAAAGAGTGTGAATGTCTCCCTGAGTTAGCCAGACCAGCGTGGGGGGAGTGAATATGTTGTTCAGCCCAATGTATAGTATAAAAACTGAAGAGAGCAACGCATTTGAGCTGGCTTCAACCCACGTATTCATTCCTGGCGATTGGGGATGCCCAGCATTGTGACGGTGAGCATATTCTAGAGACTGGTAATGGGAATCACATTAGGATTGTGATTGAACTGTATATTGCAATTGCTATATATTTTGCTAAGTGTAACTTAACGTTTGCATTGTGTTATTTAATGTATTTTTTTATCACTCTGCTAAATCAGAAATCCTGTGTAACATCAGCTATCTTTAAATAAGTAAATTTGATATTAAACATTACGCCCTCTAAGTATGGAATATCTAAAAGAACCTGGTCAGAGAATATTGGACTCCAGTACCACCAGAGAAATGGGATGTGGAAGAGACCCTCAGACTCTACGCTACACTATGGCATACAATAATTATCCTGCCTGTTATATTATACTTCCTAACAGGTGTTATCTGTGTCCAGATTAGATTGAGCTGTGTGATTTTTTTTTTGTGTGTGTTTGTGTGTGTGTGTGGGGGGGTTTATTTAGCAAATTCAGGATTTAGCCTTCTGGATCTCACACTGGTGGTGGGAGAGAGAGGAAAGAACTCATTTTAATATCTGAATTATCTAGTTATACCTTTCAGTTTTGTGGCTTACTGGGTATTTGCATGTTCTCTTAGTAGTGATTACAATCATTTTTCTACCCTTGTAGGAAGGCATTTTTTTGCATTGTTTTATTTTCCTGATTTTTTTCTTTTCCCTTCATTTCTGCCTACTGCTGGGCTCACAAGTAAATCTCCCTAAATAGCAAATGAGCATCTGAAAGTAACCTGTGTGCAAGGAAGAATAGGACTAGGCTGTGCGCACCCTCCCCTTACTCACTTCTCCCCTGGATTCAGTGGAGGGGGGGTCTACATCTCTTTATAGCACCGGTTCTCAGTACATCTGTTCAAGTGGAAGATCTGTGAGCTAAAAGCAGGAGGCCATCTAATATTTCTTTTCACTTCCAGATTTTCTGTGCTTACAAATATCAATTACAAGGTTTGTGTAAATTACAAGGATGATGAACTTGGAGTAACTACAGTATGTTTAAAACGTCTGTACAGGGATAATAAGGAGATTGTGCAAATCTGCTTTAGGAAGTCTCAGAGACATTTCCAAATAATTAATGCAATGTGTGGAAACCTGAAATCAGCACTGGGGTTTTTTGTGTGTGTGGTTTTTTTTTTTTGTTTTTTTTTTGTTTTTTTTTTTTTTTAATTTTTTTTTAAAAAAAAAAAAACTAGTAATTTAGGAGTGCATTACAGGAGCACATTAAATTAACCATTATTAGATGAGGAAATGTTAAGATTATTAAGATAATAAAAACCAATTAGTGTAGGTTTTTTGTGTATAACATGGGTCTTATATAGAAAACCTATTATATAGGAGGGACTACAAATATTTGGGGGATATCTCAGCCAGGGCTTAAGGGTCTTGAGCTTTTTTGCAGCAGGAAAAGAGCACTTTATGAACAACGTACTCTTTGAAACACAGTGATGTGATGCTAAGGATTGAAAAAGAGGTTACCCCAAGAGGATTTCAGGTAGTGTGTAAGAAGTTTGTCCATTAGTCTTAGATCCTTTGGGAGTAAGTTGTGGCAGCTTGAAGAAGAATATAAATTTGTTTATTTGCTCATGTAATGACGGAAACAACTTGTCTGTTTGCCCGTGTTAGCAATGTTTAGATATCATTCCTAGAAGGTTAATGCATCTGATTTTCTTCTGGTTAAGCAATAGATTAGAGCAGTTTCCATTGACATTAAAAAGTTGACATCACTGTAAGGATACTGGAAAGGTGATGAGAATTACTCCCAGTTGGTATCTCAATAAAGGATAACATGATTCTGTGAAACTATTTACAGTGAGAGGTGGAAGATGTCTTTAATATCAAGGCAATGCATTTTCATAGCTGTACCAAGCTTCTCAGACAGCTTGTATTCTCACATTGTTTTATTTTTCTCCTGTGGCTGTGACAAATGATTAGAAGTTTATCACCACTTCAGGCAGAATTTATACAAGGTCAATAATTTCCCCATTATAACTTTGTGACATCAGACACCCTTATAATCCTTGCATCACATTCATTTAGCTGTTTCCTGGGCTGTTATCTTAGTCACTGCTATTGATTCTTGTTGGTTAGTTTGTTGCTGTGTCCAAACCCATTTTTTCAGATTAGCCTCAAGCTGGAGCCAATTAAGGGGACCTTCATGACAAGTGTGTTTCCCAACTGGTAGTTTATTCAAATGATCTCTCTTCATTTACTAATCCCAAATGCCAGTTCTTCATATGACAAATTCTTGTCAGGTGTGTTTCTGAGTTCCAGTTTTTGCGGTGTCCAGTTTTGTCTTTTACTTTTAGCCAGATCATTTCCAAAAATGAATGTGACAGTTCAGGAAAAACCTGTGAGTTTCACCTGGTTTTATCTGGGAGAAAATGATTCAGTACAAAACCATTAATCAACTTCTGTTTTATTTAAAAATTGGACAAAATTCTCTTGAACGTACTAATCTTATGTCCACCTTTGAGCAAACCGGGTCTGAGCTTCATGCTTGTAACAAAACCTGAAATGAGGCCAAGGCTCTCAGCATTTGGTTTCATTGCCGACATCTCGCAGCACACCATTACGTATCTGTGTATAGAATATCTATAGTAGTCATTAACGTGGGCTCATTACAGCCTGCCATCTGTAGTGGTGACAAAATGAGCTACATTATTGCCTCAGAATGCTGTGATCACGAAACGATTTTGCCCTGCATCTTCCTCAAAGCATGTGCAAAGCAGTCAGGGAAATTAACACTACAAGGAACTTTTCTTTCTTTGCATTTTCTGTTCTGTTTCTTTCACTCATTCTAAAACTTGCTGTAGTTTTAAATTCCCCTCCAGGTAAATATAAGGAGATGTGCTGATCCCTGTCTCTTCATAATTTTATTTTATTTGGAGTTTGTCTTATTTTTTGCTTTTGAGGTTTTTTTGGCTGTGGGTGACAGATTTTATTGCCATTCTTTTTTAAGTGATGCTAAATGTTGCTCAGACTCTGAGTGAAGGGTGTACTATGTGCCTTTGGGTCAATACCACTCACAAGAGAAAATACATTGTAAGCGCCTGCTCAAACACAAAACAATGCATTTGTTCAGAAAGGGAGAAGACATGAAAGAAAGCTAGGATAAGGATAAGGACAGTTTCTGGGTATAAATGGGTAACCTGATCTTGTAAGATTATGGAAGATTAGTGTTCTATCAAGTAGCAGAGAATTCCTTTTGGGAGAATAAAACCAATGGATTAAGCACAGAGGTACCTGTCTCTGGTTAAGCATAGCAACAGTGTTAAGGTTTTGCTTAACAGGGGAATTACACAAAGAGACAGCTTACACTTTCTTAAGTCTTCCATATTTGGCAGCATTGCAAGCCTCAACAAAATCCTGGATACCTCAGAGAAGTTTACATCCCTATTGGTCTGGAGGAGTGCCTCACTCTGTCATAGTTTTTCAAAGTTTTTTTAAAAAAGTTTTAAATGCAAAATTTTTCAAAGCATTGTTCAGAAATGATGAGAGAAGCAAAGTCCAGAAAACTTCACCAGACCTATTAGTGTCCCAACCTCTCTCTCCTTCCATCTTCCTCCTTTCTTTCTGGGGGAAAAAAAATCCTAAATTTCTTGTTTCTTCAGTTCTGGACTTTTTTTTTCTCTCTCTTTTTTTTTTTTTTTTTTTTTTTTTTTAAGGAGTCAAATGCTCATTTTTGTCCTCTTCCCACTGCTGTACTGTCCTGTTTGCATTTTCTCCAAGAAGATGCCTCTCAGTCCTGGCAGCACTGCTACTTTTCCTGAAAACTGCTCTGCACTTTGCTACCTCGCTGCAATTTCTGCCTTAGAGCTGACTGCTAGCCGTAAGTTCAATACCCAAAGTTTTTGATGGTGCTGTGATAAATTGCAAACAAGGTAAATTCACTTTGCTTGAGGTACACAGGAAGAGGTTAAGCTTTGTATTGCCACAGTCAGAAACTGGTACACTCCAATATCTATGCTAACACATATCCCCATAGAAAAGTATCATGTTATTATCAGCATAAGTGGCCCCATTTACTACTGCTGCTACTTTTTTTTTTGTTTTTTTTTTTTGTAAAGACCTTTTAGTTTGGTTTTCAAAACTTTATCTCAATAAAAAGTAAAAATTAAGTGTAAGTTGTCCTTTGGCTATCACCTGGATATTGTAAATCCCACGCTTCTAAGAAAAGTATTGAAGTTCTAAGGTCTCTTATAAAAAAGTGGTTGAGTACTGTGTTGTCCCTCATGGCTCTGCTTACCATACAGTAATGAAGCAGTGGGAACTGAATCAAAATATATATTGAATTTATGATTGCACTGCTTCCTGTGTACCTATCCCACAGTTCCTGGAAAACCTTATTGAGATACATGTGATTGGAAGATATATTGGCAAAGGAGACAAAGTCAATGTGTAGAAAGGTGAGAAGGTACCTACTTTTGAATGCAATGGAATCATATACTACTTCAACAGCCTAGACTTCACTGCAGAGGCTGTCAAGATCTGGATGTAGTAGATGCATCATTACCACAATGACCTTGATTTGATAGGTTTGACTTTTATTCATTATTATTTACATGAGAAATAACCGAGGCTTTAGGAATGCTTCTAGTAGTTAGTTCTGAAGACAATTAGAGTTACCTTCCTTGGAGTGCTTGCTTCTCTCTGTTAATCACAAGCAATTTTTTCAGAAGATGAAAGAAATTAAAAGGGATGTGAAAAGCTAACTCAGAACTAATTTTGAACCTTTTAAGTAAAGCTTGAAGAGGGATTTACTTTAAAAAGTCTCTCCCCTGCCCCCTTCCTCTGGCAGGATTATAATGACAACTGGAATGTATTTGTCAGTATAGTTAGTGGGGGGTGGCAAAGGTGAAGATACGGCTTGTGTGCTTGTGGGAAAGCACTGCAATCTCATAGATATGGTGGGAGATGAGACAATTTTCTAAACTTTGTAACAAGCTAAATGTGGAGCTTCCATATGACACTGGTTCTTTGTGCTTCTAACAGAAGTGAGGGGTACCCCCCAGGCAGAGTAGTAACCAGATCCACTGACTTTTACTGTAGTCTGGATAATCTTTGTTGATTGACTATATGCTTTTAAAATTTGTGTCTTTTATCTGTATTGGAATGCCATTAAACCTGTCTCATCGTCTTGAATCTAGAGACAGCTAATGGCTGAATTGTTATGGGGGGATGCRATACACTTTCAAGACAAATACATGCAACCATGCTGTCAATCTGTCCATCTTTCAGTTCTCAGTAGCTTTGGAACTCACTGGACATCTTCAGCCAAATTTGATAGAGGGATACGAGTTTCAAAGGTGTTATACAGTGCATATTGGTGGCTCAGAAGAGGCTAGAATGCATGTCCCCCCCTGAAGTGGAGTGATTATAACCCGGCAACTTTGCCATTCCAGAAAGCAGCAGCTGGCTGGACAGTCATCACACATGCAACTTAAGTTTGACAGCAGCAACTATTAATCACTCTGGTTTAAAAAGTTGTCTGTAACATCTTCAGTTATAAGGGCATGTGGCTCTGGGAACTAAGAGAGAAGGCAGGAATGATATGGAAAGGGCGAGGAGGAGGAGCTGTTAAAGGATGGAGGACACGAATAGTAGGACGCTAGCTTTACTTAGTTGTGGTACCCACAGGACAATTTGCTTAGCTTTTAAATTTTCATTTGTTAAAAAAATGTGAAAAATTGCCTAAGGAATTATTGTAACCTAGAAAGGGTCTGGTGTGATCTAAGAAGAAAGTAGTGCACTGCAAATGTCCATAGCGGATAGTAACATCTTTAACAGTGAAGGCAGAGTTTGAATAGACTAAATTGCAGTAAAACCTGAAAGGAGGGATTAAATAGAGGATTACAGTACATAATTGAGATGAAACCAACATTCCCTCCTAAATTGGATAGTACAAGTGTGAAAACTGCTTATGGGGCTATTGATGGGAGTGCTTAGCCTGCTACAAATGCAAGTGTACAACAGAACACTTTTCAGTACAATGGTGAGTGGTCTCAGTTGTGACAGGACACTTACTTTTTTAAGTTAAATTGCCGTAACTACAGAATGCCCAGAAACCCAAGCTCTAGGGTTGTCTTTCCTTATAAGTCTGTATTGAGGCTGGCAAATTTTATACAAAACCAGGTTCTTGCATGTTTGATTTAGTTCTTTGTGAAATGATAAACTGRTGGCAAAGAAGAGAGATGTCTGGAGAGGCTGAAGTGGTATTCATCTCTGTTCGCAGGCTTTCTGTGGCTGGGGGAACCTTTGAGGGATGCATGTTACAGGAAATTATTGTATTCACAGACCTGTTGAACTGGTAGTAACATGTCCTTCGGTGACACAGAACCATTTATTCCTGCTGCCCACAATATAAGGGGTTTCTAGACAAGTACCCAATATGTGATCCTCCTATCCATCAAAACTGGAAAAGCAGGAGGGTGATGGGGAGGGAGCAAGCAAGTTCCCCTGCTTCTGTGCTGCCTGGTCTTGGAAGAGATAAGAGTCCTGGCTTGCAAAGGGAGAACTGAAATCTTGCCTCTACCACAGACCTTGTGAATGCTTTGAGCAAGTTATACAGACTCTTTGTGCCTCCTGTTAGTACAGTAGAGATTATGCCACTGCTTTACCTCAGGAGTGTGGTGAGGGTAACTGCAATTAAGGGTTGCTGGGTGCTCAGCTGTTCTGATAGTAAGAGCCAATTAATAGCCCAGATAGGAAGAACCTCTCTGCTGCTCTTAGGGAAAGTGAGGGGTGAAAGTTAGGAAGCGGCTTTTGGGCATTTATGGTTTCATAGGAGAATTTTCTTTCTCTGATAGCATGGATAATGTCTTCTGTAAGAAAGGATAAAGGAACTGGACTGCCGTCACAGTTTACAGGCTGGATTAACTATCCATTTAGTCATGATCACTGGCACTGCAAATCAAAGACTGGGTGCCCTGGATAAAGCTATACAGAGAAATAAGGAAAAAAAATCAATGACATGTCTTTCTGACTGAAACAATAGAAATTTGGTGCAAAGATAAAGATGTTTCTAGTTTTCTTTTCTCTTTCTGTTTTATATACTTTATTTAAACTGTGATACTACTGTCATGCTTAAGAGAAATATCTGAAGTAATTTTTTGTTTGCTGGATCTAGCCTTGTGGATATGTAAGAGAGTGATGGATGAAGCAACCCACTTGTTGCAAGCCTCCAAGCTGACAAGAAGAGAGTAGGGAATATAGTTCAGACAAAGACTCTACATGCCAGTTCTGTCATCTGTATTATTAATGTGCTGTGTTTGGTCCCTGTGGAGAGCTTAAACTGAGCCAGAGACAGGATGTGCATCCAGTGAACATTTCCTATGATACTGGATTCATAAAGGGATTTTTTAATAGTCTTGAAAGTTAACTCCCCGCTCCCCTTTATCTGTCTTCCCTTCCAGAGATGCCCCAAATGTTTGATTTGCATTGAACTGGTACCAGCACCAGTCACCGAATGTTTTACTTGTACTGAAAGAAGAAAGAGAAAAGCCAGGCTCACGAGGAAAAGGTAGAGGCAAATGTGAATTATCAGAGCTATTGCTGGCTAAAGATTTGTGAATAGTTTGGGAGTTTGTTTTGAAGAAAGAAAGGGAAAATGTAGGCTTAATGGGAAGGGACTCAGGAGTGAGTCCTCTTAAGTTCTCTGCTTGGTGTTTTATTTTGTAATCTTGTTTCCAATTTTGCAATCCACCTTCAGCATTCAACCTTCTTTTGCTAGGATAAGCTTCTAATATTCCAGTCTTGAACTGATGTTTAAATGAACTTAATGCTGACAAACCCAGGGTATCGTCTTGTTTGGAGTAATAACATTGTGGGTGTTGCAACCTTTTGGAAAACTTGAGTGGATCTGAGCCACTGGCCACTTGACAAGCTGAAAGCATAACTCCAAATTGCTATGAAGCTTGGTGTTGGATGCCAAATTCTGGAGAGGCAGGGAAAGATCAGCCCTACTCCAGCCAGGAAAAGTAGCAAAGTGACAACTCTTTTCCTCTGTGGTTTGTCATACCCCAGTAACACTTGTACCTCTCAATCCCACTCAGGAGCACAGTCGCTTCTAGGATCCTGTAGCCAGGATTATTCAGTTTGTATAGTCCAGAAAACTGATTAGGAGTTGGGTACACACTTCACTCTCTGAAAATGTGGACTAGATGTTAAAGAACAGGGTAGCTACTTGCACTGCATCCCTTCCATATACTGTACCTTATACTGGACTTCGTGTGTTTGGATCTTGTCTTTTTTTTTTTTTTTTTTTTTNTTTTTTTTTTTTTTTTTTGTTGCTGCTCACCTTTGACAATCACTTCCCTTCCCTCCTCACTAATATTTTTTTCTAGTGTTAATAGGATATGGCAACAGTGGAAAACTTCAGTTCAACCAAAAAAATATGGTAGGGGCATAAAAGGTTTTTGAAAGGTCTCTGTTTGATGTAAGTCAGATCTCTTCAAACAGTACTTTGATCTTCTAGGCTTATGTTTCAGTATTTCTGTGCCCTTATGTATGGCTAGGCTATCTCTGTATAAATTCCATCATGTGAACTCTGCTTTATGACAAGAGATTGGATCTTTCCAGTTTAATGCCAGAGCATCCTGCTTTATATGTTTTTGGCTAAAGACAAGCATTACTGTAGACATAGATCCTTCTCTGGCTGCAGATAAGCTGGAAGAAGAGACCAGCTTCCAGGTGGCTGTCTTTGTCACCCTGAAAGAATACACTATCCTCTGGCATCTAGCAGCTGAGCTGCTTGTGACATTTTCCCTAACCCTGTTCCAGTCAACATGGACTGGATTAGTGTTAGCAAAGACCTGTTATTAAGCTGTTTATGCTAATCAGATTTACTTTGGCTGAAACAAGCACTCAGTGAAGTAGCTTAGTTGGGAGGTCTGAGAGAGCAGTAGCTAGAGGGTGGAGGGAAGCTGTGATGGGGACATAGGCCAATGGAACCTCTTTGGCCGACGCAGCTGAAGTTGAGAAAGAACTGGTAGCCACAGCCCCAGGTTAAAGATATTCAAAGTCTGAAGAGAATATGGCTCCACAACTGCAAACGCAGTCTGTGTTTTTATGTGGCAGTGAACTCTTTCCTCTCCTAGATTGGAACATTCTCCTACTTAGAGAGGTGCAATGTATTGTTTCAAATTTGGTCTTCCTAGCTTTGGCTCATGTCTTATGTTTACTCAGCACTTTTAATTGAGGAGCAACTCAAGTGGGCGGGATGCTGTCTCCCCAGCCAGCCTGACCCTGGGGAGGTAAAGCTTGTTCTGCAGCCATCCTCAGACAAGAACATGGTAGTCATTCTTTGTCATCAGCACTAGGCAATGTTTTATAACTGGGGAAATGAGTAATTTATTAAAATGAAATTAAAGAGTGGAGAGAAATGGGGGGTGTTCAGGGTAGAGAGGATGTAGTTATCCAGGCTGGAACATAGCCAAGATACTTAGATTAATTTCCGCATTCTTTCACAATATTCCTTGGGATCAGTAATGAGAACAAATGGCCATTTATGTCTAGGTTGTCTCTTTCAGCCCGTACAGGAGGTGAACAAAGAATCCACATTGTGCGTGGGCTCCAGAGTTTTACTGTATTTGGAACATTTCAGCTCAGCTCTCAAAACAAAGATCTGGCTATTCAAAAGTGTTTGCAGCTCTGATAAAACTATTACTACTAAATGGTAAAAGTTAGTAATGGAGCAGCTCATTAGTCAACACTACCTCTCTCTGTATATTAAATGAAGAATGTTTTTCAAGTAACAGGAAGCACCTAACAGTGTCTAATTATAGAGAGTAGTTGGTAACTATGTCACTTTTATTTTAATGGCACAATCAATTTTATAGATGAAAGTTTGAATTAAAACTTAAGGAAACTGTAATTTTAGGCAGACAGCCAAAGCTTGAATTACTGTACTTAGTAACTTGAGGAAAAAAAAAAAATTTATAGAAGTTTACACATGTCTATTTTTTAAAGGAGCTCTTGATTGCTTTTGTTTCATGTCTCTTGAAATATTGACTAGAAATCAGATGAGAAATAATAATAAACTAGATGGCTCAAACTCAAGTGGCCAACAGTGGGAACATGTGTATGGTCTCAGAATATATGTTAATCAGGACTGTGGCTGGATTTTGGAATGAAGCTGTCATGGTTTCATGTGATGGAAACCATTCAGACCTGCCTCTTAACAAGAATGATGTTTAGGTTTTTCTCTTATTTATTCTGAAGCTGTTTACATTTTTCTCCTATTTATTCTGAAGACATACTTTTCCCTAGCTGAAGAGTTCATTTAGAGAGGACAGAGTTTTGAAAAGCTATGTGATCTCTCTGTGAAATTCTAGACACAAACCCCTCTTAACTAATACTGAGGTGTAGAACTCAAATCTCTCTGAACTTAGAATTTTGTACATGGTAAAAAATAGGTCCTTCACAAGTTCTTTGTGTGGGAAGTGGTAAAGGAATATCTGAGGGGTTTTATGTCAAATAGTGCTTGAGCTGGTTATGGACCAAAATATTAGAACAATTTTCCATATGCTAAAATCTGTCTCTTCTCAAAAAGTCTCCTGATTCAGAATTGGCTTATCCAGTTGACTTAAACATTTTTTTGTTGTTTTTTTGTTTGTTTTTTAGAGGAAATTCATCTTCAAACAAGCTAAATATCAGGTTACTCTACTAAGATTTGATTCTGGAGAATGTTGAACTGTATTTAAAACAAAACCTGTTGAGGAATAACTCTTATAATGGGTACTGTAGGAAACAGGGTAAACATTCTGAATTAAAGTTTTCTAGAAAATAGATAATTAATGCAGTACATGGAGAAATGGATGGAGATGATTCTCTCCTCTTCTGTGCATTGGTTCTTGTAGATACATACCTAAATAAAGGACCAAGACTGTCTCTCCCAGGCTCCACAAAATTATTTTCAATCAGTCAAAACAAAAATCAGGGATTTCCAGTTTTGCCCAGTGGTCAAACCAGGGAAATACAATACTGAGCTGGTGGCACTTGAATTAGACTGTGCTTAAATGCATCACAGAGACTCAAAGGTCTGCATGTATATTCTATAATATACGTATGCTATAATTGTAGTGACTAAAGGGTTAATACACCTTTAAACATATGCTATTCCATCCCTGGTAGTTTAATAATATTTTAGGATTACTAGTAGTGATTTTTAAATATGTTCAAAGTTTGCAAGCTGTGCATTCCAGGCTTTCTGGTAACAGCTGGAAATCCCTAATTATAGTTCACAGGTTACACATTAATCTGGCAAAATCTGTAAATAAACCCTGAAAGGCAAGAATTTCTCTTCCATAGTTAAATTCTGAATTCTGCGGACTCAATCACCAGGGAATGGGCAAATAGCTCTCCAATAATATTACCTTTCAGTATGCCAAAGGATGAAAACATCCACTCCTTGCCAGATTAAGAAGGGATTATGATGTTGGTATTTATGAAATGCACAGGAGCTTGTTGGTTGCCTGTAAAGTGAAAATATTTTTAAGTACTTGGATAAACTATACCTAGCTGCTTGCTGATTTTATGACATGGTTAAAAGATAAATGAAACTAAGTCAAGCTTCCACCTAACAGCAGATCTGTCTCTAAACCTATTGTCTTTTTTGCACTTATTTCATGAGGGCTGATATCTTGTTCGTCCAAAAGACAAGGATCCAGCAGTGGAGGCAGTGGATCCAGAGTGATTGTAGACTGGAGTGAAGATATCTGTGGTCTCTGCTTCCCACAGTACAGTGGATGACATACACTTAATTTGAGCTTAAAGGTGGTCTGGGAGCTGAGCAGTTGCCTGATTTCTTGCTCAGGCTTGCTAGAGGACTGGTATCACTAAGGTTCTTCAGAATCCAAGCACTTAGGCCGGAAAATGTGATTAGGGAATCGCATTTTAGTGAGAGGCAATAATTCAGCATCCCATTTGTTGAGTCCTTGACCTGGACTAGAGGTAAACCAATAGCTGATTACCAGTCTCTCGAGCCATCTACTCTCCCAAACCACACTTAATTAAAGTAATGAGAATGGTTACAATTTTAAGGGTTAGGAATAATTTCCCAAAGCAATTATATTTCTTCTTTCAGTTTATTCAGTTAAAGGAGGTTTGCTCAGATTTCTCAGTGGTTTTCAGAGGTAGATATATAAATGTATAGAGCCAAGTGACATAATTGTACCACTCAGTGACAATTAAAATGGCTTAACTTGCAAGCTTCCATGGAGATACACCCACTAGTTAGAGGACCTCATGACTGTCAGTACTTTTGCTTTTGTAGGAGAACTTCTCTATTTGTTTGGCTAGAATACATTTAAGCTATTTATTTATACACTTAACACAATTTAAACAAAATAAACCAACCAGAAAAAATGTAATTTGCCTATGATTGTCACACATCAGCCTTACCGGCATTAGTCAGTCTGAGTGTCCTGAGGCACTAGCAGATGTAATGTCTGATAGAAAACTGTTTTACTGATTTCCTGTTCCAGAAAATATAGGTCTTATTACTATGTAACACACGTCATTTAGTTGGAAATAAAGATAATGTGAGAATGTTAGCATTTATAAAAGCGTGATCTAAACTGCATCAATTTCTTTCCTTTTCTCTTGCATTTTTGGAAAAGACTGCTCTCTCTTGCCTTCAGAACTTGTCCTCGCTTAATGAGACTGAAAAAATCATATGTTCTGTCCGTATTTCTGATCTCTCCTATGCCACTGTAACCCCACTGATTACAAGGGGTGGGGAAGGTGTGGGGGTGTTATGTGCTTAGAACTTCTGAAACTGAAACAGTACCTGTGCCTCTAAAATAGTGCATCCAACAATTAAAACACCCCAAATTAAAACTGCTTATGGAAATACTTCTCTCTTTTCTGGGTAAACTCATTTCTGTGCAGAGGACCGGACAATGTCTGTGCACTGCTGATGTCTCATGTGCTTGCTCAAGTGTGAATGCATTACTCTACCTATTTCAAAAAACAATATCCATATTTATGACTTGTCCTTTTGTCTCCTGTCATTAATGGGGTTGTGTCTTCAAAGACAGCCTGCTTTTCCTTTGTGCAAATGTTGCATGTGCCCCTAGCAATCACTGATTACAGGAGGGAACATGGGTGGCTGGCTTGGCTAAGTTGGGGCCAGCAGTAAGGCAAAAATCCCCATGTTCCCAGATCCTGATACGGAGCATAATTGTGCAGCCTAGGGAGCTCAGCTGGCTGCAGAGATGTCTCCTCCACCAACTGGGATGCACTGGCAGAAATTTCTGGTGTATATAGTGACCTAAGAGCCCTATAAACTGGGCAGGCTTCTTAAGGGTTAATTTCCTCTCCATAGCTTTGAGGTTTATTTTTTTAATACAGCACTCTGATGTTGCGTATGTTCAGTACAGCATCCTAACCGGACACAGTGAAGAAGAATGGAGTTCAGGTGAACATGGGAGGAGAACAGTATATTCTAACCTTGTTAGTAACTAGTTTAGGGGTTGACTGATCTCCCTACACTCCTCACAGTGAATGGGAATGCAATTCAGATCTAGTGTAGGTAATACAAATACCTGAAGCTAACCAATATGCTCCACTCTCTATCTATCTGCCTGTTCTTTGGGACATGTCTTCTGCTTGTATAGACTCCACATAGATCCAGTCGGCTGAACCTCTGGTTATCCTTCTTACAACTACCAATGATAAACTGCAAACCTTAGTCTGTGTGTTAAAATATCCCCAAGGATGTATGCAGAGGTATTCACCGCACAGAACTCCTGGGGACAGCTCTGTGCTGTGATGGTGCCCACCTCGCCTCACAGCCATGGACCAGACTGCAGTCATCATTTTCTCAGTTAAACCCACAGCACTGGCAGATTAAGAGATCATCCTAAAACCTGAATAATCTTTTTCTAAAAGGGTGGAATGGAGCTTACTGCTGCCTTGAGCTGTGCATAAGAGAAATATTATAATAGAGAATGAGGAGCTATTGTTTTAGAAAACAAAGGGTTTACTGCATTCTGTCAGTCACCTTCATGCATTTGCCACTTACTCATACAGGAGTACATCCTGCTATATTAGCCTTACACAACTGAACAAAAGCCAACATCTTCAACTGATGGAAGATTTCATCATTTGTTGTTTCTAAGGCTGTGCCCCGGTTACAAACCAGTTTGTGTAACCATTCCAAACAGTGTGCTGAACAAAATTCAGTGCTTCAAATGTATGTGTTTTTAACTATTTTTATTGCACATCATATCATACGTGTTACACAAAATTAGGAAAAGTGTAAACTTATTTTTGTTACAGATATAGTGTTTCTTACTTATGCATATACATATTTGTACTGAATGGAGATGTCTTAATTTGTTGTGGTCATATATTGTTCAGAATATTGAAGTGTGCCTTACTGTGTGCAATCCATTTGCTGCAATTTGTTTTGTTGCTACAAGGGATTTACTGAGGAATCAAGAGGAATGAGAGAAACGTGACATTTAATTATTCTATGATGAAGGAATGCTTTATCACAGGACAAAGGTATATGCCCACATAATGAGAACAGGCGTATCACGTGAAAGCACATGGGAAAGTTCTGTAAGGGAGAGAAAAAATGATTTTGTGAATTGAATTTATTAGCATCTGCACAAAAGCCTTTAAATCCCTTTAATTTACAGCTGTAAAACTAGTTTACAAGTGGAGGTACTGAAGACTTACAGTTTTAGTGCATGCCACTTTATGTTTTTATGTTTGAGCCAAACATTTCCACACACCCATAGAAAATCAAAGCAATATGGTTTGTAGCACACGCTCTGGTGTGCAGTAAGCTGTGGAGGCCTTTCTAGCTGGCACTTGATAAGAGTAATTCCTGTGAAACAGGCATATTCTCTTAATTATTTATAGAGTTACAGGAAGGAGTAATGGATTGGGAAATGGTACTTGCTTTAGCAAAGCAACCCACCTGTGTCTCCTAGGTAATAACCCTGATGCTGATTTTATGTTGCTCATGCATGTGCACGTTCAAAAATATTAAACAGAGTTGCATTGAATACTGAAATCCCCAAACAAAAAATTATGCTTCTATTAGACAACTACCTTTAAAGCAAATTGTTTTTTGCTGTTTTTTCACCCCATATTCAAGTTTCAACAACCTCCGATGACATTAGCAAGACAAATTGCAATGAGGACAGCTGGGAAGCACAATCTCTGAGCAAATACTTGTAAAAATGACCTTAAACATCAGGGCTAATGGAACAAATTCTACTCTCTGTTATACTGGTAGAAAAAAAAAAACCAAACACCAAACTGATTTCAGTGTAATGTCTATCTTTGTGCAGGGCTTCAAACAATGTTGTTATTCTTTGTGGGGGGGAAGCGTGTGTTAAAAAGTTAAAAAGCATTAAGACCCTTGGATATTGCTATACATAGTCTGTAATCTCTTAAATAATTCATTTTAATACTTGATTCTTACATGGCTGTGCCCAACTGAACTGAGAATGTGAAGAATTGCTGTGCTAGAGAGATAGCAATTTCTCTTCTATTCAGGAGTGCAAAAGCGCTGAAAGAAGCAGAGAGGGAATGGGGGGGCATAGATTCATTTAATTTTTGTTCCTGTCCTAGTGAGAAATCCTGTCTTGAGCTAAATTGCTTTAATCTATATGTAGTTTAAACTGGGAGGAAGGGTAATGCACTCTAAACTTAAGAGCTCACATACTTGTGATTTTATAATTTATTCTCTGAAATAGAAGTGCACATGAATCCAGCCTCTGCCATTGTCCAGGCTTTTCTCTGCTGCTGTGGGATATCCTTATTGTCATTCAACTGCAAAATCACTGTCTCTGGAGAGGTGTAAATGTATCTTGCCTGTTAATATCACTGTTCTAGGGGGAAAGGAGAATGAGTCTATCAATGTCTACCTGCAGCAATATTGGGGGAAAAAAAAAATTTTACATGTACATTCATAGGCACATACATGTGTGTAGCTACAGCACTACAAATGGAAGATGTCTGCTGTTGAAAGGGAATTCCTCAAAGTGCCATGGGGGTATACACATTCACCTGGGCAGTAAAGGAGAAGAAACAGGAATTTCACTGCTTCAGCTTAGATCCTGCAAATAACTAAAGTTATTTTTGTGCATGGAAGTGATTTACTCCTGTCTGCTTTCCTACCCAAACGCCCCTTGTTGCAGGCAAGAAACAGGACTGTCTCTTTGTTACAATGATGCACTTTTAAACCTTAAAACTGAGACCTGGCAGGGGTTTTGTTTGTTTTTGTTTTTTTCTGAAAACAAAACAAAGCATAATAATTCTTAGCCTGTATGTTGAGCTTGCATGTTGTAAATGATAAACTATTAAAAAAGCCCTTGGATTACCTGCTGTTCCGTGGTGAGGTAGGGTCAGCGACTAATGAAAGCTCTTCTCCCTGATGTCCTCAGATACCAATGGTTGTTTAGTTCCCCATCTAGTGTGCTTCTGGAGGTGCTGGTTGTACAGGAAATGGCAGAATACCCTGGGCAACATAGGCATGATTATTTTTTATTTTCAACATCCAATGGACACTCATTAATACAGTGGAATCTCCACAAGGAAATAAGTGAACTTTTTTTAAAAAAAAAAAAAAATATATATATATTCACATTATATTTATAGTAAATCCTCCTGGATTTCTGCATTTTTATTCTTTTGCTATGTGGCAACTTTTGAATCAAAGTATTGTCACACAAATGAGGTAATGTGGTACCATCACCAGAGACAGTATAGCAGTCTGGGTCAATGAATCTCCACAGCTTTGAAATTTTAAATTCATCTCACATATTAATGAGGCAAATTTGTAAAATTTTAAGGTCTGTTTCGTCCTTTTTTTTAATGTGGAAAACTGGAGGTTAGAAGACTTGCTTGTTAAATAGATAAGCTCAGGGACTGTCCCCTTATTGTGACCCATACGTATGCTAACTTACTGGGTGCTTTATATGGAGAGATGGGCACTTCTAGGAGGTGATTCAGCCTGCTGCAACCTGACTCTTCTTCCATAGGTGTCTCCTGAAAGTGCTGAAGACTAATAGACTCCTAAATTAAGTTTCAGTTAGTTTTGGATTCATCCCTCCTCGTTTTAGGCACCTGTGTGTTTGTACAGCACCTAAAGCCATGGAGTCTTGCTCTCATTTATACAGTCTTTTAAGTTCTTCTGTAATACAAACAATAAACTTGCATGGTGTAACTCTTAAGACATAGAGCAGAGTTTCTCCTGGTCTACTGTGCAGTATTTGAGTTCAAAATCGAACACCTGGAATTTGGGCTAAGAACTGCTGACAATCTACCAATTGTGCTAGCAGCTCTGGTTGTGTAAACACCTGCATTTCTAAGTAACTGTTAGGAAATTCGTTCATTTTATATAGGCTACCAAGCAACCTTCAAATAGGAATTATTTTTAGCCAGACTGGTCTTGCCAGGTTTTGATATGGCTTTGTGCCATGTGTTTGATTTAAACTGGTAACTTAAGTACCCATATCTCATTTCCAAACACCTGAGCTATGCAAAAAGCTGGTTTTACTTTAAACTTAAATCATTTTGCAAAGCTCTGTAGCAGAGTATCCACACATCAGAAATGATGTAACCTGACAGACATAAAGTGGAATTAAAGTGAAATACATGTACTGGTTAAAACAAATTCATCTATGTCATGAATGAGAAAAACAAAACAGATGGAACTATGTCCTTGGTCATGCATCAGAGGATTTTCAGACTCTTCTAATATAGTGTAATTTAATAAAGGGGAAAACCCTTCAATATTCAAAATGTAATAAAGTGAAAAATGTGATTTTGTAATCATGTTGGAATTTAGTATCAATAACTGCAAAATAAGGAGTGCATTGATGAAATGACATTAGAGCTTAGGAAGAATATACACATTGATTTATGAATGACTGAACTGATATATACTTCAATTGTGGTGTCACCAGCACGCTGACAAAGTGGCTTTATATTAGCATACTCCATGGTAAGAGGAAGATTATATTGCTTAGTGAGTAGAGTTGTGGTTAAAAGAAAGGGAAATGTCACAAGGACTTTGAACAGCCTGCTAGCCCCATCTGCAAAACTGCTCAGTGCTCAGAAATGGTTCCAAGCATGCAATTCTTCACACACACTTTATCTTCCAACACCGTGAAAGATGAAGCAGTTTGGTATAATGATTTTACTAGAGTGAGTTGGAGCCACAGGGAAGTCAGCAGTCTTCATGTCTGAAACGCAAAAGCTTGAGGTCACCAGGAAAGCCTCATCCTGCCAGAGGCAGGGAGAGGTGCACATGTACAATAGTACTGGTTGGCAACTGGATGTGGAGAACATACATAAGAACTTATTCACTGTGAGGCAGAATAAGCAAGGTAAGGTTATAGACTTTACACTTATGTGTAACAAACGATGCTGAATTTCAGATTGCACAGAACAATGATTGTGTCAGACAGCACCTACTTATGGATGATTATAGAATCTGACTTATTTCTGTGCTCTGTATAGTCTGCCTTCTTCCATTACTTTGCTGGGTAGTCAAAGCCTATACTGCATGTAGTATACCAGTACTCCTCTCAGATCAGAGTAACAAAGCAACATGTAGAGAGGATAAACGCCGTTGAACTTAAACTACAGCTTGCAGAGTCACTTCAGATGCATCAGTGACAATATTATCCAGCATTTAATATACAAATGGTTTTTTGCTCTTTTCCTCTTACAATAATAAATTCAAATAATAACAATATTTTCTGTAATAGACAGTTTAATCACAGTAATGTGGTCAGGATCCAGGAAGAGAAGGTCTTAGGTACCAGAAGTCCTTGGGGACTTTTATTACTGGAAATGGGATCTTTGCCAGAATCTGCAAACTATCTTTATAGAAAAGACAAGATAAATAGACTCTTAGTATAGGACTATACTAAGTATGTAGACTTTTAATTTTCAGGAAACTATTTTTTTGTGAATCAGTTGAAAAAGGAAGAAAGAAAGAGGGGGATGGGTAAAACAGTTGACATTTTAAACTATAGAAGCCTCTGCGGAAAACAAATTTCTCTTGGCAATCAAGATAACTTAAGAACCATAAACAAGTTGTCAGAGGGAAAAATTACATTTTGCTGTAACACAGATCATATACAGATGACTGATTTCTCTTTCAAGTTCAAGCACAAAAGGGCTGTTTATATATATTCAGCATCTGACCTAGCTCTTGAAGAGCTGAGGATTGGTGGCTAAAGAGCTCTCAAAATGCTTCTTGGCAAGGAGTACAGGATAACAATCAGTGTAAGTATAAATAGCTCAGAATGTTGATAACAAGAGTAAAGTTGTTGCTTCACATAATTTGCAATGCTTGCCCACTTACATAGATGCAATCAGAAAGTTTTTGTAACAGTACATTAAATATCAGTTGTGAAGCTGCTTTAGATACCCGCTACTTTTCATTTGCTTGGGATGTGCTAGAAGTACCTGTGTCTGTAGAAATCTAGAGAGTGCATGTTTGTGTAAATAAGGAATGTCCTGCAGCGTGGACTCAGTTTCTTTAATGCATCGGATCCTTCTGCAGATAACTGTCCTCTGTAGATGGTGCTGGAAATCATGCTGATGTAAATAAAAGTTTCAGAGTGTGACGTATTAGTTTAGATAGCTTCTTCCGAATCTAGAGACCATAAGCAGAAAGTATCTCCTCTTATTCGCCTATTAATTAGTATAGATAAGACCAAAGGGACTCTTGCAGCATACGCAGTTTCAGTGGTCTAGTGCTCAGCTGTGGCAGCTTGGTTTGTACTTGCAATACCTACCATTTCCAGGTGGTTTGTATCCTGTACAAGGACGAACATACAAACAATCTGCCTAGGATTGTTTAACTTTCAAGATCATGCAAAATCTCGATGCGTTCAATGTAGTACAATTTATACTAAGAGGAAGGTAACCATGTGAAAAGAAATGTATAAGAAGGTCCTCCTACCATTATTTTCCCGAAGGCTTTGTACTTTCAGTGATGCTACGCTGACTGGGTGTTTCCCTAGCTTTGACTTCCGTTTTGAGTCTCCTTTTAGTTGTGGCATTTGCTAAACTGATGTAATATGCTGCCTTAAATGGACTTTCCCACTTAATTTGCATATGATTAGAAAAGAGACAGTTGTCCTTGATCTGGCCTGCTGCTGCACATACACCTTGCTTTGCAGGATTGTAGGTTTCTTGGAGAGTCATATATAGACGAACCACATAATAGCACAGGAAATGGCGGTTGTGTGAATTCGACCCATGTCTCCTGCAGAAGGGTCTAACCGATGGGTTCTTCAGCTCTAAAAACAGTATCGCAATATTGCTCTAACCTTATTATAACCCTACTGATTTGATACAAAAGTTATGGACAGCATGGATGTGTGACTGCTAATATTACTCAACTGCATGTAAATAAATATATAATTAGAAATTTAACACAACACCTTGATTTAATCTTTTTTTTTTTTTTTTTTTTTTAATTGGGAAACCTGAATTCTACCTTCTGATATTTCTCTTTAGCTTTTAGAATAGCATCGTTCAGCAATCTAGTCTTACTGGTTACTGCATGCTTCATTCCTATTACAGAGCTAACAAGGAAGGTGACAGACCGAAACTTTGAAAAGTGTAGCATGGTCTGGAAACTCACTGTATTATCCAAGTGGGATGAACAGACATGCACCAGTTAAGGAACATGCAGGACTGTAAACACCATTCTTAACTGAGGAAGCTTATGTCAAAGGGAGTCTTCCTTTGACTGGGTTTTTTGTGTGTTTAATGTTACGTGATTATGGAGCCTAGGTCTTACTTGGTTGACACCAAGACTTTTAAAACAAGTTTGTGATTTGCTGGTGCCTTGATCAAATTATGTGGCTTCATGTGTTTCTGTCTGTCAGCTACACTGCAATAACTATGTGCATGAGCTTTGCAAAAAAGCACAAGACATTTTAGAATATCTAACTAGAGATGTCTTGAAAAATTCAGCTTTTCAGAAAGTTTGTAGAATGCTCTCTGAATGTTGTCATTCAAGCTGAATACTGGAAAATTCATGTTTCCTTCCCAGAACAGTTGAAGCATACATGGCAAGAGAGCTTACTGGTGTCCTCTTGGAAAATATTACTTTGTAAGATTTGGACAATGTAATGGGTATGTTTCTGAAGAAAGGTCAAATCAGGAAGGCTTCTGAGCTTCAGGCACTTGTGAAGATTTGCGTTTTCAATGCAACTCTGTTTTGTAAAATATGGAATATAGAACAAATAAACAATTTTGAAGCTTAAGGCACACACAACTGGGCTTCTTTCTGCAGGCTACTTCCTAACTTATATTTTCTGTTAAAAATACTTATACTCTGTTTTTAGCTTGCTAGATTAGAAGAACGTTCTCTCCTGAAGCACTTAATAATTAAATGCTGGTTTTCCCCCACCCCCTCAGGTTGGTTTTACCGTTAGTTTAATACCATGTCTATTGGAGATTTAATAATGGAGACACAAGATTGAGCAACACCTCAAAAACTGGAAAAGTTTGTCACAGCTTATCAAGACACTGAAGTAAATAATTTTTTTTTGTGTATATGCATTTTCTCCTCTTCATCAGTACATATTTAAAAGTCTAAGTTTTACTGTGTACCACCATTTAAAAAAATTTTTATTTTTTAAAGAATCTCATGATTTCAGAGTGATCTTATCTGAAAAAAAATCTCAAGCCTGTGGTATGAGGAATGGTACATAGACATTAGAAATCTTAAGAACACGTTAAGCTGCTTGATCTGTTTTTTCTGCCAGTGCAGGATTTCTTCATTTATGATTTGGCCAGTGTAGCGCTAGATGAGTCAGCTACAGATTTCCAATGAATAAAAAGTAAAGGAATGCACTTTATTGGTAAGACAAAGAATTAAACCCACCAGCAATAGAAGCTGAGAGAACTTAAAAACAAGTGTGAGTTAAATGAATATGTAGTGTAGTCTTGCTGATGAGATGTAAAACTAAGAGCCTGATTGCTTATGGTTATTAACTGTCCAATGGCTCTTTTTGTAGGATAGGGCGTAGTAGCCCCAGTGTCCTGGCCTAATTCCAAATATGCGTTCATTCTCCTTCGAATCTCCCTGAAGTATCAATTGGATATGGTATTCTCTTCTCTATTTCCTCTCATAAACCGACATGTACTGGGACTACTGCTTCCCAACCCAGGAGCAGAACCTGGGGATTCTCCATAAGAAAACCTGTTATATAAATGTTGAAAGTTGTTATTGTTATTATAATGCAAGTTAAATTTTTTTCAGAGAAGAATGAGGCCAATTCAGCCCTTGCCAACATACCTTTTCCTTGTATCTGTGTGAGGAAATGTAATCACTTCAGAGCTCATCCCATATATTCTCAATCTACTGGAGAAGGTTGATTTGTTCTGAATCATACCCTTTTGTTTGTTCCTCCTTCCCTTTCCTGGCAGCTAGACTTATGAACTTGTTATGACCACCCTTTAATTCAGCATAAAATACCCCATTTTTGTGTGGCGATATCCCTCCCTCCTTTCTTGCTATACAGATATTCATTATTGATGAAAACCCCTGGACCTCTCTTTTAAACTTGGAGATTGGTGTGTATAATTTTAGGGTCTATCTCATGTCTTGAGATGCAAGGCAAGTGTCTATCTTGGTGTCTATCTCTTCCTTGAGATGCAAGGCAAGTTTTCTCTGTTTGTATAGGGCCAGTCACTTTTCTATCAGCCATCAGCAAGTGCTGTGAGGGGGGAGAGAGCAGGAGAAATCTTTCAAGAAATAAATGAAATTGGAAAGAGAAAATGGGAAGTTGAGAATAGGAGCAAACAGCTCTACAACGATAGTGTCAATGACTCTCTGTGGGAATGCCTACATTGCAGAGGGCAACCTAGAGTAACTGTCAGGTTGCTCTGCATAAGCTTGACCCACCATGTAACTCAGCTCTGATGTTTAGGCACACTGGGTCTGCACATGACATTTGCTTTGGGTGAGGATGTCTGCTGTTGAATTTGGTCAGAGATATAAGGAGAACATGGTGCGCTCTCTTATGTCCAATAATTATGGAGTGGCCTCTTCAGTTTGTGGATAAGAGGAGGAAAGATGGTGCAGCATAAACACAACTGTAGTAAACAGATAACCTGGTTCAGTATCTTTAAATATACCTAATCTCAAGAAGACTTGTGTACTGCTTTCAGAAACTTAAATGCTGTGTTTTTCTGCCAAAATGGTGAAGTTTCTACTTGTACCAAGATGTAAATCAGTCTTCCTGAACTGAATGACCTCTAATTAAACACAAGTTAATGCCTTATGAACTATTCAGAAAGTACTGTATGACTGTTCTATTTATAGACTTGTTACAAAGAGTTGGTTTTAAATTTAATTTTTAAATTAAGATTATATGTGCTATAAGCATTACTCTTAACTTTTTGGAAAAAAATCTGATTTTGAGTTCATTCAAACAAACTTAGGCTTGCTTTAATTTTTATGTGATTCCAGCTTTTTAGCACTGTTGCAGTTTCAAATGTCGTCGTCCTGGATAGCGAGCATTAATTGGCTCTGGAAGACTGTTGCATTGTTCTTCCTAAACTGAGCTTCCTCCCTGATAACGAGATTATTTTCTTGATTAATTTCCTCAGAAAACTCAATACAGCCATCATTTCTAGCACAAACTGAAAAATAGATTTAGTCTGGTTTCTAGACATGCAGAGAACTCACAGCTTCCATTAATATGTGAGAAATCTGGAAAAGTATCCCACTGGTAAAAGTGAACAACCACATCTCTTTCACAAGATAACAATGACATAAGACTTGATAAGAATTTCTGCTCATTACTTTCTTTAGAAGCAAATGTTATTCTCAGGAAAGTACAGAACTTCCAAAAGAGAATTGTGCTTTCTGCAACCTGATCCTTCAAGAAATTTACCCTGCAAAATGCTTTGGAAAAGAGATTTGTACAATTTTTACCTGTATAGAATGGGATGTGATCTTTGGTACATAGTCTTTGTGAGACTTGACAGCATAGCTGAATGGAAAGGATGATTCCTTTTAAATATGCATCTTTATTAAAAATATTTGTATATAAAGATATATAAGTTATATATAAATATCTTAATGCATATTTTTCTGTTAGGAATGCCATCAGATCTGTTAGGCTGGGGCTGTCAGCAGACATGTACCACAGTATCTTTGTAAGGCACCATCAATCTGGGATGTCCAATGGGAGACATCTTGGGCTCAGTTCAGTGATCTAAAAGTAGTGCTTAGTGCTATTTGAGGTGTCCCAGTCATCCAAGGATTCCCCATAAGGCTGGCAGGTACAGTAACAGGACCTACAGGAAACTCAAGCACTACTAGACTGACAGATGGAGCCAGGTGGAGTCCCCCAGGGCATCTCACATGGCACTAACAGCTATGTTTAGGCAATGGATTGAATCTTCTATTTCACTCATGTGTCGCGAATGAGTGGTTTTGAGGCAGCTTAAAGAATCACCGGCAAAGGTATCAGCAAAAAGTGATTTTAATAGAAATTTATAAAAGCGCAACTTAACAGAATTCAATGGCAAGGTTCACTCTATTACTCATTACATGAATTAAGTATACACAGGGAAAATCTTGTCAGAATTGTGTTGGAATGATTTGTGCAGAGATTGAAGACAGAAAGGGTAACGGAGACCCTCCTGTTGAGTCATGAGGTTCAGAGAAGACCCGGCTGGATCCAGTCTTAGTCTCAGACTTGGACAACGGTCTATGTCTAATACAAAATACGACAAGGAGACCCTCCTGTTGAGTCAGGAGATTCAGAATAGACCCCCTTGCTTTCTAAACTCCTTCTCAGAGACGAGTCTAGGTGTGGCTGGATCTACCCCTAGTCTCAGACTTGGTCAACGGTTTATGTCTAAGGGATTAGATGTGTCTAGCAGCAATCTAAAATACATTCACAATTTTAAGCTGGATCACAAGATTTTAGCAGCACTTAATCATTGCAGTGACTTAATTACAGATTATGCTTACTGTTGGTTATCTAAATCAATTCACACACACACAAGGGATCTAAATCGATTCACACACACACACACACACACACAGAAGGGTTATCTAAATCAATTCATACACACACGCGCACAAGGCCCAAAGCTAGATAAAGGTACCTGCTAAAAATTCCCCTCGAGCCTCATGAAATACTCACGTTAAATGTCTTGGCATTTCTCAATGGGCGAAGGGTTGAGCCCCGAGGAGTGTCTCAGCTGAGGAGTGTTTTAGCCCAGGTCCACACGGTCCTCTGAATATCGCAAACTCGAGAGTTTGCGAACTCTGAGAGGCATCCCACTCAGAGGGAGTGCACAGCCCACTGCGGTCCAGGAGAGCTCAAAGGGTCTCACTTAGGACCACTGTTTATAGGTTCACAAGATGATTGGCTTTAGTCATCAGTAAATTTCCATCCTGGCCACAATCTGGAACAGTAACAATAGTACCGTTCCACTCGAGCTACGATCCAGGTAGGGAATGTTTCAAGGCTGACAGGGATGATGAATTATCCCCGCTCTAGTTCCCTACCTTGTTAAGGCAACAGGTGTTCCTGGTACAGTCAGTGCCGCTCCACACCTTAGCCATGCAAGAGTGCCTGGTACAGTCAAGGAGCGCTTAACCGCCCAACTCATTACACAAAGGCTAAGGCCTAATGGGGGTTCCTGAGATCGTAGGGTGGTCCGGGGCGGGGGAGGAAATGCACCACCACATCATGTCAGAGGCAAATTTTTAGTGACTTTTCTGGGACCCTGTTTTTACTTTATAATGAGAATTAAATAGTACCAAATTAAATCTCACAATTTTTGCACAGCTGCTTCTGAAAACTCATCATCCTGGATTATTCCTAGGTACTGCTGACTAGAGTTGAATTAGAAGAGGTACATGAGAAATCCCCTGAACCTTTCAGTATTTTCACTATTTGTTTGATTGGTTTTTTTAGTGTAATAACCTAACTTCAACTTTTTATCAAAAAATAAGTAAAAAATATCTGAGTAATGAAAATGATACAACACTCACATGGTTCTTGTTTCTAAAGGCTGGGAAAATGTATTACTGGACTTTGTGAATCGCTATACTCAGTAAGCAGCAAACACAATTATAGCCAGAATATACTGCATCACAACATGTACTAAATTAATTTATCTCGACAAGTTTCATTTAGTTTAAATAATTCATAGTGTACTTTTATTAAAATCTGAAAGGAAAAGTAATGAATTCTTGGTTGCATGGTATCTTACTGTAAAACTCTTACATTATTAAAATTATAAATGTAATCACTTGAAACTACTGCTTTTTTTTGCAAAAAAGCTCTTTGAGATGACTTTTTGTAGAGAATGATGGTATGAGAAGAGCTGGAATTAGAAGGATGTGCTTAAATGTGATATTGCTAGTTATCTGTTAACCATACTTTGTTCTTCATAGATCTCAATGCAATTTGCAAGGGCAATTAGTATTGTCTCCGCTGTGCACAAACCAGGGAGTAGAGAAGTGTAGAGGGGTGAAAGAACTTGCACACAGCCATCCAGGAAACCAGTGGCACAAGTGGAAACAAGACTTTAAAACTCTGTTCAAAGGCAAGATCTCTCTTTCTTCCCCACCCCCCTACATTTAAGTAAAGTGATTTTGTCAGTACATTATATTTTTTCCCATTATGATTTCTTCATGGCTTTGTCTCCAGTGGCTTTGTTGACCACCATTGTTCATGTCTGTGATGAATGTCTTAATCCTGCTTTTTAATCTAGTTCTAGTTTATAGTTCGTGGAAAAAATAGGTATTTTCTGTGAGAAGAGATTTGAACTCTCTTGCTGCATGAAAACTTTACCCCCTCCTCTATACAGTCTCCTGAGCATAATGACGTGAACAGAAGATCATAACCTCAGATGCAATAAAAAGCAGCTGGAGAAGATAATCCCTAACAAAGAAAGATTTGGGTTTGTGCAAATTGTAAAAATGAGTGATACAATATAAACTGAAACCCTGTCTTATAGCAACAAAACAACATCTTAAGAGTATGTTTGACAGCAATCCTTGAGCTTAGATTTCCTGAAAAAGGCATTCTTTCTTCTTAGAAATTCTCTTTTCTTATTTAAAGAGTGTGATAATGAAATAGGTGAACCATAATAATAATAATAATAATAATGATGATGTAAAACATTTTTATCTACTTAACCTGTTCTGAGAACTATGTTTTTGGTAAGCAAGCTCTGAATGGGAGGGCAGACTTTGTGTTCACTCTGGACTCCTCATGCTGTAGCTCTGCTCCTTCCCAAGGCCCTTCTCAGTAGTTTAACGTGTTTTTTTTTGCTATTTATTGTGACAGCACGGTCTGTCACAAAATGTTTTGGATAAGTGAGGGTAGATAAATGAGGTCGTGCAGTGTACTGAGAACGTAGCATTCAGTGACTGAAACTTCAGCTACTAATAGTGTGCAATAGAATAAAACTGTTCATGTGTTTGTATTCTTTCCCAGTTCAGGACTTTGGACATGCTGAAGCTAAGCACTTTGTTTTAAACCAAAAATAATGTTTCATGCTACTGTTGATTTGTGCAAGCTGCAGAGCAGGACAGTGCCATCAGACCATTTCTCTTCTAGTTGCTGCTTGTGAGTTCTCACAGAAGTGACAAGTGTGCACTTGACACGGCACTGAGTGCCAGGGAAGGAAAGGAGGAAAAAAAAAAAATCTACTTTACTGTGTTTATACAATACAGTTCTCTCATTCTTCCTTCTACTTTTTCTAGCCTCTTTCCTTTTTTCTCTTCTGACCATCTAAATGACTTTACCCTCACCATATTTCCTCTTACCATGTCCCAGTTCCCTTTTCTTTGTCTTCCCATTTAGTTTAGAGGTGTTGATTTTAGCCTCATTACAAAACCATTACAGGATCCAGTGTCATTGGCAGGAATTCAAGAAAGGCTCCTCAATGCAATAGTTTTTCATTTGCAGAGGAGAAGTGTCATAAAGAGACGTTTTCGCAAAGACCAGTGAGTTCTAGCCTTTTTAATAGTCTGTTCATTTTCATGAACACCAAATTCACATACATTTATGTAGTGTTAAAACTATAATAATAATGTACATATAAAACATTACTAAAAGATGTGTACACTGTAAAATGTTGCAGACTCTACATTTAACAATGTGAGCAAGCTGTGCTGTAGCTGTCCACTAAAATATAGAATGTAGTTTAAGTATTTTACCCTAATATGGAAGACTTCTTGTAGGATTGGCCTGTAAGTATGTGAGAGATTTTTCTTTCTCTCAGGTCTCCCCTCTGAGAGGTTAACATCCATAGGACCCCTAAAAACCAGATGGTATGTCTGCTACTGCCAATATCAGGACATTCTGCTGAGGCAAAACCTCACTAAGGAGGTCACATCTGCAAGAGGTGACAAGCAATTACAGACCCTGCAGGTTTCAGGTAAGTGGAAAAACTCTTCTCTTCAGCTTTTGCTCTTATTAAGGAAGAAAACCAACTAAAAAAACTTTGTCTATCCTTAGGTGCTTGGTTGCATGCACACATACAGAAACGCAAACTCATTTGTTATACAAGTGTTACTCCAAGAAGCAATTAAAGAAAAGGGATTCAGGTTGTTACTCTTGCTGTTGTTACTGCTTAAATACTGTAGTGCTGAGGATATAGACTTTGGCTAGATCAGCAGGCTGGCAGAAATGAGGTAGTAATACCATTGGGGAAGGCAAAAAATTGAACAAATCAAGAAGAATAGGAGAGTTTTCTTTTTCCTACTTTTTTTTACCAAACACCTTTCAGGATTCACGGTATTTAATATTTGTTTTTCTTACTGACCCTGATGAGTTATAATATCTCTACTGTATGCTACCAGTAGTGAAATGACTGACCTCTGATCTTCCAAGTGTTTCACCACTGATATAGACAACTCCAGGAGATACAACCTGAGGTTGTTCTTTAGGTTCTATAGATATGGCACTGTAGCAGCTGACAGGTTAGACAGTTTCTTTTTGAGGTCATGTACTGATGATATTATGTAGAGTCTGGGAACTTCCATTAGATTTGTGTGATGCTGGCTCATCTCTGACTACTAGTTAGAATCTCATCAACTTGCTAATGTGTTTCTTTGGATGTTTGGATACAGTGCACTTCTTCCAAGTTTGGGGTTTGTTTTTTCCTTAAACTCTTCATTAATTTTCTTACATACAGTTTTAGAAATGTTCAAATCATACCGTGAGTGTGCCTTTGAATGAGTTATAGCCCCTCTTTGAGAGACTTCTACTGTTTTAAATCACAGGAAGTCCAGGTGGCCTCAGAAATGTCCATATGGTTTGCAACATGTGGAGTAGATAATGATTTTCCTCTGAGAATGTAGACCCCATCATTCTTTGGGATGCATGTTTCTTAAATTTGCCACCAATATCCTCATTCTCTTTTTAGCTGTGTGGAGAAGCAAAAGAATGAAGAATCCATTTATTCACTGTGGACAGAAACATGTTGTAGTTAAAGCTGTATTCATATTGCTTTCTTGGTTGGACTGAAAACTATCTAAATCCCCATTGTATCAGTCAGCAAGCTGCATTTGACCTTAAGCACTTCACACAAGAAAATCACTGAATCAGTTAAGTATTTGAGTCAATTGTGTATCAGTGTTTTAACTGTAGACAAAATTTTCCACTGGGAAGTAGTCATGGCTTGGGCAAGTTAATCAGAACTGAATTACGTCTAACTTGGTAATTTCAGTTTGTAATCCCATACGCTAAAGATCTGAATGAAGTAGCAGAGTGGGGATAGACCATCTAAAACAATCTCATCAGCCTGTTGGTTGAACTATTGTAGTTCATTTTTCCAGATAGCATGCTATTACTAACCTAGGTTTGTCTCAAGCTGGCTTTTAAACATATGAAATATTACATATTTATTTATGAAATCTCTTTTTTATTTTATCCCTAATGGATTTTCTGAAGTGTATCACCAGTATGTAGGGATTTGATCTTCTCTTACAAGCGGAATTCATTCTCATCTGCAAACAGGAACACCTAGCAACTACATCAGCCTCATAACTGCCAGTATTTTAGGGTGTTTCAGAACATTATTAGAAAACCTGGTTAAATGTGAAAATAAATGAAAGCACTTTACTCGACCTTATAGAATAAATATATTTTCCTACTGTAATGTGATCTGGAAACTAATTCAGAACAAATAACTTGTTCAAACGTTTGCTCAACTGCAGGTTCTTCATGGTTGTGAATCACACTATACGTAATGCTGATAAAGGCAGTAGAGTTAGCAGGAGTTTTTCAAAAACTCCTCTGGCTTTTATTCAATACTTTTATGAACACTTTCTTCATTCAAGCCTTCCTGGTTCTGATTAGCTTCTTCCCACATATTTTCCAGCAACATCTTGTTAGTTAAAAATTAAATGATGCATTTTTTTGATAAGCTGTTACATGATTTTGAAGTACCTGTCTCTGACAAGAAGGCAATAAACTAATATTCTGTTTCAGTAGCAAATTAAATGCATTTTGTAGCATAGATTGGTTTTCCAGAAATAATATGGAGAGAAATCTACTATGCTAGCCAATATACCTATTAAGGAGTATCTATCTAAAGTATCCATTACTTTTTCAAAAGCAACTATGACCTCTTGATATGTGTGTATTAGAAAAGCTAAACTGAAACTTAATCCATTGGAATTTAATGTGGATTGCTTAAATGACATCGGTTCCTTCTCCCAACCCTCATTCAAAATTAAAATGGCTTTAATTTAGGTTAGACATGAAAGTAAATTAAAATACATTTGGTTTAGTTTATATTAATTCTAAAGGAGAGCTTCTACATAGTAGTTTAACCTAACTAATTTTGAAAATTCTTTCAAAAATGAAAACATGACAAAATCCAAAGAATTTGAGTTACTCTACTTCATGATTTAACAAAGCATATGTGTGTACCCTCAGTTTTCTGCTAGAAAAATAAAACAAGCAAGCTTGAACAACATTCATGCTTCACCTAGTGTCGCGAATTAGTGGTTTAGAGGCTGCTTAAAGAATCACCGTCAAAGGTATTAGCAGAAAGTGATTTTAATAGTGATTTATAAAAGCGCAACTTAACAGAGTTCGATGGAAAGGTCTACTCTATTACTTACTACACAGGTAAAGTATACAAAGTAAAATCATGTTATAATTGAGCTAGAATCATTTGTACAGAGACCAAGGACGAAAAGGGTAAGGGAGACCCTCCTGTTGAGTCACGAGGTTCAGAGTTTTAAGGTAGATCACAAAATTTTAGCAGCACTTAGTCATTAACTAATTTAACAAAGTTAGTTAGTAGAGCCTACTACAATCACGACAGTGACTTAACTACAGATTATGCTTACTATTAGTTCACACACACAGAGACAGAAATATATATAAATGTACAAAAGGTATACCTGTTAAAAATTCCCCTCGAGTTCAGTGAAGAAATATTCACATCAAATGTCTTGGCATTTCTCAATGGGCGAGGGTTGAGCTTCGAGGAGCGAAGGGTTTCAGCCCAGGTCCCRTTGTCAGCTTTCAGCGACGGTCCTCCGAATATTGCAGACTTGAGAGGTCGTGAGCTGAGAGGCATCCCACTCAGAGGGACATGCTGGGCACAGCCCGCTGCAGTCCAGGAGAGCTCAAAGGGTCTCACTTAAGACCACTGTTTATAGGTTCACAAGATGATTGGCTTTACTCATCCGTAAATTTCCATCCTGGCCACAGTCCCAGGTGGTAATTACTAAAAAAATTCTCAAGGTTTCAGTGTTGTTCCACTTGAGCTATTACTCAGATAAGATGACACCTGGGCCAGGCAGTAGGAGTACATTCCCAGCCTCAGCTATGCAGAGTTTCTGATACAGTCAAGGAGCACTCAACTGCCAGACTCAGTACACCAAGGTCAAGGTTTCACGGGAATTTCTGAGATCAACAAGCGGCCCAGGAGAGCGGGGGGGTGAATGCACCACCACACCTAGCTCAAAAAGTTGGCTTTTTTCAAAAAGCATCTGTTTTTTGTTGCTGATGATCTAAACAGAAGATAAATTTGACAGCCCTCTTTGCAGATAAAACCGGAAAGGTGATGCTATGAAAAAGAATTATGGCAACATCTGCTACTGCAAAAATTAAGAGAGTGAGCTGAGAGCCAAGCATCTCCTGAGCTATCATTTCCCATAGTAAATATGGCACCAATGTGTAGGCATGTAGATAGCTGTTTTGGAGGAGGAAAATAAGCTACATGGTAACATATGGAAAACTGGTATATTGCATTGGTACACGTTATTCATACGCTATCCTTGATCAATATATTTTTTTCCATATTAAAGAATCACTTCTCTGAATGGGAGTGAATCCCATCCTCAGTGGTAATGGTTATTGTCTTGCCTGCGTCACATAATGGTGCTCATTCATATGCAAGAGTTAGAAGCAGTACAGATCCATCCCTGACATTATATCAGCATGTATCTTGCAACTCAATATCAAAGCAATAACTAACTGCAGGGGACAAGCATTTTTTTTCATGAGGTCAGAGTATATACATAGCCTGTTTATAGTTAAATTGAGATAGAAATGTTAAACAGATATTTTTAGTAAGCCATGATTATCCAAACGTTGTCTGATCTGAAAAGAACAAGACTATGCAGTTGCAAATTGGGATGCATTTGCCTTGATAATGTAGACAAAAAAAAGCAGCTAGAAAAGCCAACTTAGAAACTTTTGCTATACATTGTCAAAAGTCTTACATAAAGAAGATGGCACTTACAGGCAGACTTTTTTGCATTCTCACTAGAGTTAGTGAATAGGAAAAAAGAACCTTGCCAGATAAGCTTAGCCAAAGGTCAGCTAGGCCAATAATGTCTTCCTCTGATGGTACCCTCTAGCAGAATTTTTTTTTTTTTTTTGGGGGGG
>JAYKAV010002804.1:869178-906801 GCA_035582835.1 Phoebastria nigripes
TTTTTTTTTTTTTTTTTTTTTTTTTTTTTTTTTTAAATTTAGGGTATACTTGAGTTGCACATTCTCTGCAGAGAAAGAACATATTTACATTTTCTTCAGGATGATTTTAAAACATCTATGGTATCACATTTGTAGTTTTAGAAGAATACAAATGGCAAACTTAAAAACAATTTATTTGAAAATTCTAAGGTTGTAGGAGTTTATTTGCATTTCTAGTAGTTATCAGATTTCAGGAACCCAACTTGTATGGTTAGGTTTTGCAGTGGTCTGAAAACTTCCATCCTTCTTGGCTTACTATTACATACGCACAGGCAGAGGAGTGTATATGGATATATTTGAATGAGTGAAGCAGGAGATTATTTTTGAGTCCTGTGCTGAGCTTTGCTCTGCAAAATTTATTGACTGGAGTTATGCCAAGATAGTATCCAAGTGCAGCATGTTCCTGCATCGTGGACAATTTGGTATAGAGGAGTAAAACTCTGTATTTATTGTTTTACTTTAAAAGATGCAGGCCTCGAAATGGACATCCAGCCATTAATTGCAAATTGTCTCTCTAATATTTTGTTTGTTTGTTTTCTTAACAAATCACTTCTCCAAATGTAAATGTATTTCATTCAGAGCTTTCAACCAAAGATTGTCATCAGTAGCTAAGGCCCAAATACAGTAATGCACTCTGTGCAATACCTAGAATGGCAACAAACCTGGCTTTGGCATATGGTCAAGAAGAAGCACGCTGCAGAGAGAGGGCCTCTGCTGACAATACGTTGTCTAGGCTTCAGCTTTGGTCCCCTTGGGGTCCTGAGGGCAAAGTAGCAATTGTAATATTTGCCTCTGTCTGTATTTGCGGTTTTGATAAGTGTATCACTAGATGGAGCTGAGCTTGACGTGAACAGGTTATGACACTTCAACCAATGTAATACTCAGTTTGGTTAATTAGTCAAAGCAGCTTAACGATGGATAGTTTCTAAATATAAACTAGAACTGAATATAAACTGCATAGCCAAAGGTAGTGAGCTGAAGAAAGTGCTGTGTTTAAAAGGCTCATAGCGAGCTTTCATTTAGCATTACATGCAGTGCTAATATTATTTCAATTCCAAGAATTAAGAGATGCATACAATTTCCATTAACTTTAATTTGTCATGGGAGTCCTGCCTACGATATTTAGACATACAAATATGTGCTTGTGGAAATTAACTAACAAATGACAGGCTTTGGTTTAAGAATGCTGCTTCTAATGTTACTTTGTCATAAATCTACAGCTGGAAAGCAGGAATTGCTCACCATTTGTGAGTATGATAAATAGCGGTTATTATTACTCAGTTGGTTAAATATTTTGGTAAAACACAGTAACAATTGACAAGGTTTGCCAACATGCTTCCTGAGATACAAAGCCTCTCCCATGATGGTTTTAATGTGCAAAAAGCAGTACTTAAAAGCAACTTATAAGATCTGTAGTTTGTCCTTTCATTATATTGCTGTGTACTTACCGGAAACAGAGCAGCGGCTTGGCAGGCAGAGCACATAGTAGTAACACATAACTGAGCCTGGAATTTTTGTGTTCATAAAACATGAGACACACATTCCCTACCATTATAGATGCAGTGGAGGGTTTATTTTTTTTCCCTCTCCTCTTTTGTGAGGAAATGCAAGCAATGGTGTTTGAGTAGAATTCTTCTGAAGTGCTGAGCTGGAAATCATGTCAGTGGCTCAAGGCTAGCACAGCAGGCTTGTCTTCAGGGAAGCATGTAGTAATGTTTCTTTGCATGCAGCCAGATGGTGTTGATATGTACACCTCTGCCAAAGAACTGGAAAACTTGTAAAAGGAAGTGCAGTAAGGTTCAAGGGGAGAGAAGATCAAAGAAATAAATAATAATGTGTAAAAGGCCTTCTGGTTCCCAATGAGCAGGGTGGAAATAAGAGGAATTGTTATTTTAGTGGCATGGATTGCCCAGATAGGAAGTGTTTTGCTGCCACAGTGCTTAACTCTTTACTGGCTGGAGCTTTCTCAAAAAACTATGTAAGGTAGAGTTTGTGTTTCATGATTTTGGGGGTAATTGCAAACCACCCTATAATGTTAGTTGCTAACTGTAAGTTTGGGTTAGGATTGGATTTTGCAGGAAACTTGTATATTTCTAGACATTTTTTGTTTCTCAGCTCAAGATTAGGGAATAGCAGATTTTTGGGTGACTAAGGCCACAAACCATCTATTCAACTTTGTTTTCTTAGTACAAGAGCATTTCTAGACTGCAGCATCCATCAGCCATATCCAGAAAGGTAGTGAAGAAATGCATTCAGCCACAGTAAACCAAGTATTTTTTAAAATGTTAGAATTGCAAAATTTCCTTTAAGAATATGGAAGTAGTTTTGGGTGAGAGTATCTTATTTTATTCAAACTGTTTCATCTTCTGCCATAAAAATGACTGATAAAGTTGATGCAGTGTCATGGTTTAACCCCAGCCGCCAACTAAGCACCACACAGCCGCTCACTCACTCCCCCACGGTGGGATGGGGGAGAGAATCAGAAGGGTAAAAGTGAGAAAACTGGGGGTTGAGATACAGACAGTTTAACAGGTAAAGCAAAAGCCGCGCACGCAAGCAAAGCAAAACAAGGAATTCATTCACTACTTCCCATCGACAGGCAGGTGTTCAGCCATCTCCAGGAAGGCAGGGCTCCATCACACGTAACAGTTACTTGGGAAGACAAACGCCATAACTCTGAACGTCCCCCCCTTCCTTCTTCTTCCCCCAGCTGTATATGCTGAGCATGACGTCATATGGTATGGAATATSCCTTTGGTCAGTTGGGGTCAGCTGTCCCAGCCGTGTCCCCTCCCAACTTCTTGTGCACCCCCAGCCTCCTCGCTGGTGGGGTGGGGTGAGAAGCAGAAAAGGCCTTGACTCTGTGTAAGCTCCGCTCAGCAGTAACGAAAACATCCCTGTGTAATCAACACTGTTTTCAGCACAAATCCAAAACATAGCCCCATACTAGCTTCTATGAAGAAAATTAACTCTATCCCAGCCAAAACCAGCACACGCAGGAAAAAACTTCTTACTGTGAATACGGAGTTTGAAGTATGAGGATAACTTCAACATGTTTAAAGATGTCGCTGGAAACATGACAGAAAGCCTTTTTCAGTCTCTTATAGTATAGAAATTGTTCCTTCAGAGTAGTAAAAAAATGCCTCATATGAGCATTAAAACTACTCCTATATAACTGAGAATAAAATTTGGCATATAACTTTGTATTTCTTACAGAGTTCAGAAAAATCCTCTTAGTTGTGGAAAGTGCAGCAACAGCTTGCTAAATACAATCAAACTTATAATGTGCATTCACAAAATGTGCCATGTTGATGCTGGAAAGCTAGAGCAGGACTGACTGACAGCAACTGCCTCTCTTCTTTCATGAGCTCCCGTATTACCTGGATAATACCGGTGGAGTATTCAACAGACACAAATTCTGAGGCATATTTGCAACTGAAGGGAGTTCTTAGAAAAGTGGTAATCCTGGAGCATGAGCAGCTTTTTGTAATAATTTCTGAGGGCTTTCCAACATTTTATTCTTCACGGAAAATGCCTGCAGAGTTGAATAGAGTGTCATAACCAGTCTCTGAGATTTCCGAGTCATCTTAGGGAATTGTGGTTTCCGTTCCAATAACAGGAGCTTTGTTATCAACTTTAATGGGCCTGCATGCCTTCTATAGAATAGTTCCTTAAATTTAATAATACTAGAATAAAATGAAATAAATCGTTATCAATTGAATTCTTCTATTTTGGAGGGTAATTTTTATAGATCCCTATTAAATTCTAGGCAACATTTCAATGATGGAGGTTTAGCTTGTCTTTCAATAATATTAGACATAAAAGATCTCAGGGGGTGTCTCAGATGAATAATGCTTGCTCTCTCCTAGTTCCATAAGAAGGAGGAGTATAGCAGAAAAACATGTAATTAGCTTGGGTGCAGTACCACACCACTGCTGCCATACTGCATCTGGCGGTAGAGATAATGTGTCTTTTTTGGTGCTGCATTGAACTGTGTAGACAATCCAGCTCACAGACAACTAGGTGAGGCGTTTCTAGGATCACATCGGATTGTGCAATATAGAAATGTCCTGAGATCTTACCAGTAGCTCTTTTTATGGAATCCTACTGGAAAGAAAGGAGGATGCTATAGTAAGAATGCCAGTTCTCAAGTACTGTTGTTTTAATAGGATTACTACTGAACCACCAGCCTGTTTAATTAGACCTATAAAAGTTATTTAGCAAGGTGTGGATTGGGGCTTGGGGGAGGAATATCAGGAGCACAGCATGTCTGGAAAAGTGTCTATAAAAATCCGTCTATAAAAGTCTCTTACTATGTGGTCTAATTAAGGTCTGGATACAGCACATACATTACTTTAAAAAACAAACAGGTTAGTTTCTGTTTGCTGCACTTTATTTTTATAACCTGATTACAAACTGAAAGAGTTTGTTAATTTAGTCTTAGTTTAAGTATACAGCAGAAAGCAGTGCTTGTCACTGGTTTAGATCAACCCTACTCAAGGCATTCTTTGGAAATAAACGTAACTGAATCAAGTTGTATCAAATAACTGCTTTTTCAAATCGTTAATTTGCTTTTTCTTGTTGGTAGAAGGTTAGATTATAAACACATCAATGATATCATGTTTTTGCCTAAGGGAAGTTAGCATACGCCCATGTCTGGAAGAGGGAAAATCATTTCTAAAGCGTGGAAAACTGAACTGTAGAAGCTTGATGGTGAAACTATCACAAGAATATTCTGAGTTGCATCTGCATTGAAAAGAAGTGTGGGATGGTCCAGCTGAGAATGGGAGAATGGTGACACCACATCAGTGCTGTAGCAATGTATGTTTCAGCATGAGCTTTCCACAACTATCATGTTTGTGTTCAGATACAGCAGGGCAAACGTAAAGTAACCCTGAAGTCATGCTACTGCCACCACTTACAAGCAGAGTCTTTACCATATATAATGAAATTTTTCAAACTTTTTAACATGGTTTGTTGCTCTCTTTTAGGTCTTGTTGTCACTAGCATATTTCTTAAGAATGGCCATAAGAAATGTTTGTTTGTTTTTCACAATGAGGGTGGTCAAATGCTGGAACAGGGCCCTGAGAGGCTGTTGAATCACCATCCTTGGAGCCATTCAGAACTCATCTGGACAAGGCCCTGAGCAATCTAACTTTGAAGTTAGTTCTGCTTTGAGGACTTCAGGGCCCCTTCCAACTTAAATTATTGTATTATTCTATATTATAGTGCCAATGTACATGGCTAGCCTACCAGGCATAAGATGGGTCACTTCTTAACATGACTGATAAAAAGACATAGTACAGAGCAGCACTGATTTCTTCTATGTACAGGTGGTGACTGCAGTCAATTCCAAATAGAAGAGGCAGTCTCTGGAGCTATTTTGGCATTGCAGTCCTTGCTCAGTAATCTTTAAGGGTCATAAGGTGATAGTAGCCACACCATCCCACCTTGGCTTCCCAAATGAGTAACCAGCTGCTTGTATTGAAGGTAAACTGTCTGGTGTATGTCTAGCATAGAGAGTGTAAATAGCATCTCAAATACCATGAAATGTCAATATTAATGCCTGATGGTATTGCAGAAATTCATTTTAAGTCAAGCAAGTCTAAATCTAACACAACTGATTTGTTTATATTCTCCAGCACTGAGGAACAGGTTATACCTCAGACCTTCTCTAGACTTGTTTTAGTGAGATCTTTGCTTTATCTCCTATATGCACCTCCTTTGCTGCGCTGTTCTTATCTGCTAGAGAAAAGTCTAAAATAAACATCTCCCTGAGATACCAGCTGTCTCAGTAACTTCTCAGAGAGAATGAGCAATGCATTATGCAGGTATGACATAGTACTTCTGCTTCATGGAATAGAAAAAAAAAGAAAGAATTGTAACTAAATCTATCTGTAACAAGCTTCGGAAATAATGGGGATCAGCGGGTGGTAGGTTACTGGGTGAGAACAAATTTATGGCCTAGGAAAAAATAATCTTGGTGGGATATAGTAGGATTATTGAAAATGACAAGATACAAGGTTCTGCTGGATATTTTTTCACTATGGTAAATGCTGGCTCTGGTTAAAAAGATTGTCTATCTGGCTCTAGATCAAAAACCTGAGCTTTGCTGGTTGCAAACTTGTAAAATTCAACGATGAAGAAGAAAAATAAAGAAAAATAATACCTGTTTATTCTGTTTGCCTGTCTTCCCCCACTCTTCCAGCTTCCCACATAAACATAATGGTTTGCAGAGGTCTGTTCTTTAGAGCAGAGTAACTGTTTTACACCAATCAAGTTTCTAAATCCGAGTAAGTGACATTTTCATCAGTCTTTTCCAGCAGTTGCCATGTCACTTTTCTCCCTGTGCTGGAGAAATAGCTGGAGAAGCTTAGTAAGAGTGAAGTAATGCTATTGCCGCATGATGTCCTGAATACCCGAGTGGGCTACGGAAGATAAGTGTGACTTACGTTCTGACTGATGTTGGTGCTGGCATTTGGGATTGTTAAAGAGGAGTTTAATGGAGCTGTGCTGATTTATATATGTGGAGTACAGGGCCTTTCATATACCTAGTTTCTACTGTTTTATAGCTACTTTTTATTTTATTGCTGACCAGCAACCAAAGTGATTTCCTTTCATCTTTTTCTGGCCGAAGTCTGAGACCAGTGCTGCAGGTCATTGGAGAGCAACATGCACACTACCACATGATGAACAAAGCCCTGAAGGCCAGGGCAGGGTCACGTGCAATTTCTAGTAAAGGTGTACACAGGGAGTGATTGGCTCTCTGGGCATTGTACCGCAGCCCTTGCTTAGAGAGCCTGTCTATCAGGGTGATGAACGGCAGAGCAGGCTGAGCACCTGTGTGTGGTACCAATGTTGTGGGTCCTGGGGAGAGGTTGCAGCATTCAGCTTAGACCGGGTTTTGCAGGGGTGGTAATGCTCACCCTGGATGCTGTGGGAGGCTTCCCAGGTCTGCTGATCCTCTTCTCCCTCACTCTGGTTTAAACCTATCTTAACACTCTTGGCTCCCACAGAGCCTACTTCTGCCACTGAGAGAAGTGGCTGAAGAATTGGGACCCTTCTGGCTCCAGCATTTTCAGTCCTATTTTCTCTTGTTATTTTTCCAGCTTTCTGCTTAACCCTCCTTGCCAAAAGCACTCTTTGGTGACTAGCAAACTAATTGGCTGGAGGAGGTGTCATCAAAAATTCATCACGGATAATTAGACACTAAGCTATCATTATCCTTGAGGTTCAGATCATTTTTGTTTTCATTAGCTGTGTAGTTCCCTGTGGTAGATATTTCTGATAATTTCTTCACACTGAGGGGTTCATGAGTCCTGGCATTCTCTCAGAGGTGCTTCTCTTACATGTCCTTGCTTACCTAGTAGGAGTTAGGGGGAAGAGCTGTGTTAGTCATGCTGCATATTTACGATTTTATCTGTTATATAGGGCATCTTATGTAAGAAACAGAGGTTTCGCTAGACTTTGCTAGGTAGCTGGCAAATTCAGTGCCACATAGTTTGTGAAGGAGCATTTCTGTTTTTCCAATGTTTTCAGATAAATGTCATTTCAAACAGCGGTTGATAGCGTTAAGAAATCCCATTTGCATTTTATGTAATTCTAATTACATAGTAATTAATTTATGATACAATGGCAGATTAATATTAGAATTAGGTCCTTGAAATTTTATTGCTTTATGTGAAGCAGCATTCTCTTTGTTATGAGTCCTTACACATGAAAAGAATATAACCAGATTTCTGCCAGCAGAGCCTTAGCTCTGCTCTTTTTAATGCAACAGTGAAATTTGAAAAAAAAAATGGGTAATTCCATAGTAAGGAATAATTTGCCTTTGTCTATGATATGAAGAAAAGCTTTACTTTTTTTTTTTTTTTTTTTTTTTAGATGTTGTTCTAGATGTTACAGTAATAAATAATTCTGAGTATTGGAGCCAGCAAAACATGGAATTTGTATTTTTTGAACATCCTGGTATTTGGGAATTTGTTTTCATTCTTAATGAAAATCCAGACACAAGAAAATATTTCCCCAAAATATGTACCTAAAAAACTTTCTTGGATCAACTGAAATTGTCATTGGAAAGCCATTTTGAAAGGAAATCTGAAAATACTTTGTATGGTTGGAAGGAAGTTAATTCAGGATCAATATGCTCTTACAGAAAATACAGATGCTGATAAAAATGAATATTTTAATTGAATTTTCATTGTAAATGTTTGTTATATTTTATTATACACATTATATCCTGGAAGTGTAATGTTGTTGGACTGCATTTACATATTTAAAATTTAAAAATATTTTGAATGCATTTTAAAAATGTATTAATATTTGCTAAACACCTGCACATTCAGCCTTTTATAAGACACAAAAAATTATATCACCTGTCTTTAGAAACTTAGAATAAGCAGTCAACAGTAATTATTTGCCCTGATGCTATTGATTAAAATGTTTCATGGCTTTTCTCTCCGGCTGTTGATTGCTTCCTGCTAAGAGAGGAACTGTGATGCTGTTCATACCTTAGAGATGTGGAAATTGCTTGCAGACAACAGTTGATTTACAGCTCTTGTCTGTCCTGTATATGTATCTCTTATAAATTCAACATAGTATTCAAAATGCAATGGTATACAAGTAAGTTGTGATCAGGTTTCACCCTGTGCTTGTCATCAATATCTCACATTTTGAATTCACTAAGAAGGCTGTATGATCGCTTGTAACAAAGTGTGGACTGAAGCAGTTAAGTAAACAAAACCCTGCAACAACTCTAGAGTTCCTGTTTGTTTTTAATCAGACCTGGTTTAATTTCTTGGGTAGAGATCTCCAATTTAGTTTTACACAAACATTTTGATGAACAGAGAGCTGGTAGGAAAGATAGGTGGGGTCATTAAAAACAAACCCAGCTCAGTGTTACACATCTCAAGTTCATCCCACCTTTAGCTAATCTCTGTTGAGCTTAGTCCTAGGTTTCTGCTGGCACACTTGTTGCCTTTGACTTCAGTGGAGCTCTGCTGATGTGCACCAGCTGGAAATGTGGCTGAGGAAGCTGGTAGCTTTCTAAAGCTGTCTTTATTAAGATTACTTATCTTCCTGTTCTCTATGGCTTTTACTTTGGAGTTATGAACAACAAAACCATACACTGTGTAGGCACCTAGATTTCCCAGTGGTTTTATTTCACGTTTTTCAAGGTTATCTCATTTTTTTTCTATAACTTGTAGGCTTTCTTCTCCATGATGTGCTGCTTTATCACATCCCCCACTGGGGGCAAGTATGCTCTTCTGTACACAAAAACTGGATGGAAAGATGAGTGAGGGTCACTATATTTCTCCCCTTGGCTAAGGAAGCAGAGTTGCCCTTTTACTAGTGACTTGAACGTAGTTGAAATTTCATTCTAGTGTATTAGCAGGTAGGCTGATAATTTAAAATGTCAAATTCCTTCATCAGTATTAGTATATACATTTGCAAGCCAACTAATGATGTGAAAATATTTTAAGGAACAAAAAAGCGACCTAGTGTGAAGGTTGTATATTTTCATTCTCATTTTGAAACTAGGAAGAAATTAATAAAAATAAATAAAGATCACCAAATACATAACATCTCTATTTTTAAAATATGGTATCTGCTTTGTATCTCATGAGCAATGCAGTCGTTAGAATGAAACAATGTTGAAGAATTCATGGGTGTATTCAGTGTTAAATAACATGGCAGAAGGACATTGAGACCTTCATCATTCTTTGATAAAGTATTTTTGAAATGAACATCTTATCAGATCAGAAAAGCTGGTAATATTGGCAGATCAGCACAACTCAGTCATGTCAATCTGACATTTGATCATAAGTAATGTACTTTTGGTAAGAGAGAAAGTCAAAGTGAAGGACAACACAACTTTCTTATGCAGTGTTCCAAACTCAGAAAGATGGTATTTTTAAAATATTTTCTCTTCCCATTTCAAGTACCAATCCTACTCTTAGATCCTCATAAAAGGAATTTTGTACTTGCCTCAACCTGTTTCCTAGATCTAGACATTTGACTCTGTATCTGTTAGCTCAGGAATATATAGTACAAGAGAAGTTGGGGTTTTTTTCAGGACATTGCTGTAAAGAATGTTGTATGTAAGCTGTTGAGTTGACTGCAAAACTTTTACTAATTCATTATCTTGGTCAACTGCAATTTAATTATTTGAAGGAATACTTCTCTTTGAGTGTCTCATCATCACTAGTTAAACTTTCATGTCTGATATCAATACATGTTGATTGATAAATGAGTGAACCCCTTCCCAGATATTAATTTCACTATTGTTTTCTTACATTACAATGAAGTTTCCTAACCTGGTACTCCCTGCAGCTTGCTAGGCAATTATCCTTGTAAGGGTGTTATCTATGTGAAATATACAGCATATCACTTTTTCTGTCCCTACTTATATCCTGTGGGACATGAGTCAGCTCCAGACAAGTACTTGTATAGTGGAATAGATTAGACATGAGTTAATATATTAGGCAAAGCAGTCGGGCTTTACTAATTGTATCTAATCAGTGGCTAATTTATGACTTCTGGCTTTTGGTTGGCTTGCAGCATAGATGAGGCAAGCTTGCATTTGCCCACAGTATACGTTGTAGACCTACTTTAATTAACATGCATCACTGCAGGTGAATTCAATATAATTTCTTATTTCATAGAGATTTCTACTGAAAAGGTAGTATTTTGTCAGAAAACATGAACCCCTGCCCTTTAACTAGGGGCCAATTTATATATGCTGCATCCACAGGTATTTATAATGAGCTCATTTATCAACATGCCTTGAATACAGAGAGTACCTACATGATTTTATAAATTATAAATAAAATGTACAGGTATCTTCTGGTAAGACCAATCCATTAGCTAACATTCTTGCTTCAATGACAATGACTTGATCACCTTTTAAAACAATTTATACTCATAAATCTTGAGATTTTGAATAGCACTCAGACACAGTCTAGAAGCCCTGTGAAATGAAGTCCCCTGTGAGGTTTCTGCTTCTATTTGGGAAAAATGGTCTTTTTTCATATTTGTTTCAGGCTGAAACCAACAAGAACAGAAAGATGGAGTCGTATTATTTTCAACTTTAAAAGGATATTTTTAATTTTATTGTGTTTATTTTTTAGGTGTGCTGTATTAAGGTGAATGCATTGGTATACTGAGCCTTTGAAAATGCGAATAACAGCAAGCAACACAGGAGCTAGACTTTATAAATTCTCATGTTTCTGTAGTCACCAAAAACCCCTCCAAATTTCAAAATCACCCACAGCATCTCTGCATCTTTAAGAGATCATCCATTTGTGAAGTGGGTGAGTGTTTCCTTTGGTCGTCTCTCAAGTCTTGTAGGGCCAATACATGGATTGCCCTTGTGGCATATGAGATCCATCATTGCTTTCTGCTGTGCTCTGGTACCCGAAGAGAAATACAGAAGCCCTCATGACTGACTTCTAAGTTACATGCTTGAGCATTTTGCTGAGCTGGCTTAGGATGATCTGAAAGTTGCAGGTTCTTCCCAAGATCACTGTTTTAAATGGACTGTTAAAAAGCAAAAGCAGAAAGTATTGTGGAAAGAGTAAGTACTTGTCTTTCTACCAGAATACATAGGGGTTGAGATGAAAATGGTAGTAACTGCCTGTGAAATGTTTCTAAATACTCTTGTGTACCATCTCAAGCAGGAAAAGATATGGTGCTTGACTGGATAAAAAAAAAGTTGTTTATTACTAATGAGTCATAGGCACTGCAAAATTAGGATGAAGTATGAGAAATGTCTGAACAATCATATTTGCTTCAGTGTTCCAATTACCTAATGTGTTTATTTTCAAAATGCAGAGAAATGAGTGTGGGATCAATTATCTGTGACATTCAGTGACGGCAAGGTGTAGGGCAGGATGGGCTTCAAATAGTCTCATTAGGACACTTTCTGAGGGCTGTTGGGAACCTTTAGCCCAAAATCTGGTGCTACTTCTCAATAAGCTGGAAGTACACACACAAAATAGCATAAAACCTGAAATTTGGGATGTTTTTTTTCCTCTTTAAAAAGAGGAATAATCTGACCTTCGCAGTAGAGCTAAAATATTTCCTTGGTCATTGCTTGACCATCTGGTATGAGGTAGTAACACACAGATCAGCTTTTCCAAATACTGATGTTGAAACTAAAGGAGTAATTTTTCAAGGATTAGGCCATTGTCATCAGAGTTTACCACATCAGCAGAAAAACAGGGCAATATTTATTATTAGGAGCAATTCTACTGCTATCTGCTAATCCAGCCAAATAATTTAAGGTGTTTTATATCATTCTTGCCAACAGTTTTTATTACATGCTAATTATTTTATATTTATACCTACCTTAGGAATTGTATTCTTCTAAATAAAGATCCCTGGGGCCTTTATCCTGGTTGCCATTTTTAGCAATACAAATATGGCCATATTTTGTTTTCTTGGCTGATATTTGGGTTTTCTGCTGTTACCTCCTCCTTTCTCTGTCTTCTAGGCACAGCCTGCTGCTTCTCTGCAGTTAGCAGTTACTTCCCCTCCTTTCAGCCATATGGTCTGGAGGCACAGGAAGGCAGTGCCTTTCCCCATGACCATGGTGGGAAGGGGGAAGTCAATTAACCATAACTGTGAAGAGGTGGTTCCCTGTTTTCCTTAGTGGTACTAGGGGAAGCGATAAACTTTGCCACGAACCTCTCTTCCTTTAAGAGAGATTAAACTGTCTGAATCAACTGGAATGAAAACTCACAGCCAGTTTGGTCCTGCCAGATAAATACCCGTATTTCCTCAAGTAGCAAAAGAAAACTTCTGCAAAAAATAGGCGAGTAAGCAGACCGGATGGAAACAGGGTTAAGGTGTGAGAGAAGGTAAGTAGTAGACATAAAATAATATTTGGAGTCTAGCTACATTGACACCTTAGCTTAGGCATATCAGAAACTTTTGATCTAAAAGTCAGGAGCTAACATATTTAGCATAACTGGGAGCTTGTTATACCTACTGCAGATCAAAATCAAAATTACATTTGTTTTGTGAATATATTTACTCTATTTGCTAGAACAACAAATATTTAGTTCCAGAATAGGTTTTAAAATGGAAAAAAAAAAGAAAATAATATCCCTCTCCCTGAGAAAAGTGGTATCTGATAGTTCCAATATATCTTTTTTAATTGAACCAGTGAGCTTCTTATATACGAAACAAATGATCTTGTGGCCATAATTATAATACCATTGACTTCAGTTTTTTGGCCCCATATAATTTAGTAAATTTAGTGTCTCACTATTACTGTTTATTAAGACATGTGCTTGTCCTGAGCTAGATCACACTAATCTGCTAGACCTTGGTCCATGGTTGCACATTTACAGTTGCCCATTTGCAGTTCAGCATTCCTAAAGTCTGTTTGTGCTGTTTTTCGGTGTCCTGGCATCAGAACATGTCCTCAAAGATATAATGATTCCCTAAAATATTGTATTCTGTACACAGAATGTATTCTATGTATACATGTACATTCTCTCTTTATGTATCTTCCAATTATTTTTAAGATAAAATAAAATGGGATTGGCAAGAAATTATTTTTCTTGTTTCTACTTCTAAATTTTTTTTTGTTTTGGATGGGTTCTCTTACGGAACAGATGGAGTCATTTGATAAATAACGTGGAGGACTGAGAAAGGAGATTATTTCTAAAACAAAAGGCCATCTTTTTTTTATAATAAAGGCTGGCCTGGATATAAAATGAGTCAGAGACTTGAAATTAATAAAAAGGAAACTTGAAAATAAAGGTCATATGCAATTAGTGAGATAAACAATTTGGGAGTTATTTTTATTTATCATTGCATCTCTCAAATGACCGCTGGATGATTCTTATAAATTGTTGTTCAAAAATGAAAGAATGAATCCAAGGTAAGTGTTAAAATGTTTTTAAAAGCAGCACTCTAAGATCTATTGTGGGGAAAGAAGGTGGCAGTTATTTTTTTTTGTCCAGTCTGATGATAAATACAAATACTATTCTTAAAGAAGGCTGGAGTCATTCCTATTCAGTAGAATAGCAATGTTTTCAATTTTGTATCTTCTGTCAGCCTACTATTTGCTATTTACAAGGCATATTTAAGAGTACTGTTGTTTCCATTCTTCCGAGGGAACATTAAACCTGCCTATTACAAAGGACTTTTGCTAGTATAAACAGAATTCAGAGACACTAACTTTTTCTAGACCATGTGCAGCCCAGAAATCCCATCCTACAAAACAGCTCCTATCTTACTCTGTAAGTGTCGCAAAATGCAGAGATGGTCCTGCAAGGACCCCTTGCAGATCTCAGCAGGAAGTGAAGTTGCTCAGCACCCAGAGTGATGCCGAGATCTCTCTTGTTGCAGTCCCCAGCTTACAGCACACGAAGCTGTAAATAACACCAGTGCTTTGAAAGTGCCTATTCCATTGTTTGCAGTACAGCAGAGCTGTTTCTTTTGGATGGCTATGAGTATTTGACTTGGCCCTGGAAGTCTTAACTCAACGCTTCTTTGGATATCAGGTTATTATGAGGAGAAAACATATCCTGCAGAACAAGCAACTACAAGAAAGGGATAGTTTAGTGTAATCCCTTGGTTTATAGGCACGGCAATGCTTTCAACTGAAATGATCAAATATATTGTGTGTGTGAGGATTTTTTTAGCTGATTAAAAACTAACAGGGAATATGAAGACAAAATATTACTTGTCACTTGCATCAGTAATTAATTTAATAATCACAGACTGAGCTGTGTTCTAAATAAACTGGGTTGATATGATGTCAACTTGAAAAATCAGCCAGATTTGAAATGGATATCAAGGATGCTTTCAGAAAGTCTATTGCAGTAGTAACTGTGTAAGATAGAACTAGGTGGATGCATTAATATTTGAGCTGTCAGATTTACTATACAATTTACATGTCAAGTGTCAACCTGATGGGCTATCTTGATAAATGCCTACAAACTATACTGCTACTTAGTGCAAAAACTTTCTTGTTTGACAGTTCAGATTTAGAGACTTCTAGCTAGCTCTTTATCCTTTGAAACTAAATACAAGGTAACTTCTTAGGACATGAAAAAGTACTCCTTACACTGACAGGTGGACTCTGGCAGTCAACAGCTGGACTGTAATATATGATAATACCGCACCAGTCAAGTATCTGGGCCAAGGGAGGAAGTGCAATGGCACCGAGTATCCTGTGGTATGAACCTCTTGCTCCTGTTAAGGAGCTTATTATCTGTTTTGTTGCATGCATTGGCTTTAATGGGAGTTTTTTCCATCAGCTTCAATAATTGCACTGGGCCCTAGCAAAGTAGATGAGTGTGGATTTTAAGACATTTTACTTAGCAAGGGATTATTATTTAACTTTTTAATCATCAAGTATAAGTGTCTATGGGGTATTTTCTCTTTGCAGAGAAGATTCTGTCCAAATTCCTGTACTGTTGCATAGAAGCAAAATTGCTGTCGTCATACTGAATAAAATCCTAAGAGGAAGCTAGATATATCTCTCCATTGGTTGAAGCTGCAGGTGCATTAGTAATATTTTTCTATTATTTAGTTCATATTACCAGCAATATGAAGGACAACTCTTTGTCCTAGATCAAAAGACTATGACTATGCTTTGTATTTCTCTTATGTCGCAGGGTGTGGCTCTGTCAGACTGTAAAATCTGAAATACTGCATCTTGCATTTACAAAATTATTCTCTTTTTAATCTTAAGGTGACACCCTTGTTAAATATTCAACTTCAGATATCAACATCTCTTTCTCCTAAATATTTCTGCTGTGACCGGTTAAAGAGGTAAAAAAACAAACAAACAAACAAAAAAAACCCCTATGGTTTAATGTTTAGTATGGGTTCTTAGTCTTTTTTATTTTTGACTGATATTTTAGAATATCAAATAAATGACTAGGGTAGGTTTATTATTTTATGCAGGAATTTATATAATAAATTTCTGCTTTACATGTATATATGTAGATGTGTACATGGCACCATTGTTAACATATCTTGTGAATTTATGGTTGCTTTTTTCATGCATCCACTTGAACCCCACGTACACTTTCTAAACTAAAGAGATTAATTATTATTACCAAACATTATTATTAGCAGGGATAAAAGGAGAAGGTGTAGCTCATGTCCTTTTGGAAAGAGAGGTAGGTTTTGTTTGATAACAGTGGCAAGTTTAGTTCCCTGCTTTGTCAGAGAATTCCTAATAGACTAAATCAGAAAAGGAAGCAAAGGGAAAGGAAAGTAAAAGCAGAAAGAAAGCAAAAAGGAAGGAAAAAAGGAGAGAAAATAGGAAAAATGATCTAGGCACTGAAAGTGGAACTTGACATCTTAATCCTGACCAAGTCCGTAAGTTAAACTCCCCCTATCCTCCATACATGCCTCTAGCCATGCTTCACTGAAATCCCTCAGGCTCCTACAATTGCTGCTTTTGTGCATGGCCATGACTGCCTTGCTCTTGCCAGAGCTTAGCATCTTGGAAACATCCTGTAATTAAGGCAGATCAGGAGCTTCGTTCTAAGCATTTCTCTGTTTCCCCTAAGGAGCTTGTCGTGTTTGCAACATGTGACAAATAGTCCAGGACTGGGGACCACACAAAAGATGGTGACAATAATCCCTTGCATACAAAGATATTGCCAGAGCATGAGTTAGATGTAACTTTTAGGTATTTCATCTAGTATACATAAAACAGAAACTGTTTTCAGACTAAGAATCAGAACCCAGGTTTTTCAGTACGAGGTGAACGCCCTTATGGTCTCAGCTGCAGAAGCAGTGCTCACTGTGCTTTATAATGCAAAGTGGCGTGACTTTAAAAAGGAGTGTGGAGGCAGGATATAATATGGTGTTCTGGCTTACTCCTCTTCAAAGGAAAAGAAGATAGGGATTGGAGCTCTTTAGGGAGGACAGAACTGAACTGGAGTCTGTAATGTTCAGGTGAGTGCTATAACTCCCAAAGCTCTGCTGTGACCTCTTGGTGCTATTTTCTGATACTGATGATAATGGATTATGTGATAGATGATTGTGTGATAGGGACTCTGCCTGCAGTTATATCTAGAGAAAATTTATACCCACAAACACAGAGACAAGTGGGACTGTGGAACTGTTTTAACTTTAGTTTCTACTGTACCAAGTTGGGCACAGACTGTTCCTCTACAGGGGAAAGGATAGCGCATCAGCCACTATATTACTTTGGTGTCTCCATCTGCCAGCTGGTTTTATGAACTATGAGAGATGATGGCATATCCTTAATATTCTTTGACAGTACAATATTTTTACTTAGACTGTCTATTCCAGAATGATGCTTCTCTGATAGAATGGCCAGTCAATCTCACAGCGTGATAGAAAACAGATGTAAGATTAGGATGCAAAGTAGTTTTCCAGATACTTGGTCCCAGCATGCTGTACAACCCAGCCCTAGAGTTAACCAGCCAAGTGCTGACACATGTCTTATAGCAAAATATCACTCACAGCCACAGTTCAAAGGCCTTGCTACCCTCCAGGGCAATTAATACAGCATCACATTCAATGGTGCTTGAACCAAATCCATTGAACTCTCAGGGGAGGAATAACGAAGCAATCTCAGAGCTCAGACATGAGCAGCATGCTGCTGCAGCTAAAGTTTCAGTCCCTAAGAACACAATCCTTCCTTAAGAATGCTTGTGTGACAATGCATTATAAAAAGTAGATTCTTCTGCCATTAAAATTTGTGACAACACTCTAGTTAGTTAGCATCACTAAATAAAAGTTCAGACTCTAGATGTGGATCTCCACTTTTCAAACTATTTATCACAAAGGTAGTTCCAAATGTCTTTCCCTAAGTATTTGTAAGTTGGCTTTTCAATGAGAATTTTAAAGGCAGTTTAGAACAAATAAATGAAAGATTTGTACTGTACATATACTTTTTTTGTATGAAATTGTATGTATACATTCAGTGATTGTGTCAGTAATGTTAATAGCTAACCATAATACCTTTTGCTTCAAGTAAGTACCCAAAGTGATCACATTTCATTTTAGAAATTATGGGCAGATTTGAATACTAATGCTTGTATTATGCAGCATTTATTCAACTAATGGTGCTATTGAAAGTACTGAGGCGTCTCATAGTATAATTTAGTACTTGGTGTGAACACAATTTTATAGCCACCTTTTACCTGGGATGTCTGAAATTAACTATGTCTATTATATAATTGCGTTGCACTATAGAGGGCAGGGAATAACAACAAGTGGCTTTTAACTCCTGATTTCATTTCAGCAGTTCCCACTTCGATTTTTATTTATTAGTGTATGAATGATGTGCTCCCACTGATCCTTCTATTGTGGTTATGATAGTTCAGAAAGAAATAAAAGCTATGTGTAGATGTGCTTTACACTCTGCTGAACATAACTTGAATATTGAATTGAATATTTTTATTCAGGCAATTCTCGGGAATTCCCAGACTGGTCATATCCAACAGAAACCAATAAGTAGTCCAAGTTCCATTGTAATTAAAAGTAGCATATGAAAATGAATAAATAAAAGAGTAAAATTTTAGTGCTTTTACTGTTTAAGAAAATTAATATTTTAGTGGTGGCTCCATGCTCAGTATTTTTTTCTTTAAGGAGAAACTATGCAATTCTTAGAAAGGCACGTTTACATCCTGTCCTACAGATAAGTGCTTATGGCGGTCAGTTTATTACCAATCTGCATGCCTGCATTTATTTATTTATTTATCTCTTTTTTTTTTTTTTTTTTTTTTTNTTTTTTTTTTTTTTTAAAATGGATAAAACATTTATAGATGAGAAAGATTAATCTCACCAACCCTCTTTTTTCTTGTTTCAGATCTGCATAGTCAGTTCCACATCAGATTCTCCATACCTGTTTTCCTCCTCTATTTATGCCTCTCAGGTATGTAAGTTTCAAAATTCTCTTGTAACCATGCTTGATTTCTCACACTTGTGTGTAGATGTCATAGATGTAGACGAAGATGGCTGTTTCAGACCTCTTCTTACAACATAGGTGATGGGATTTCAGAAACCAAATTCAATAATACATATAACACTTATTACTTAGCCTTGATAGGAAGGGAATGATGGTGATGTGAAATCATAGCTGAAGAAGACAGGGGTTTTTTTGTATCAATTTAATTAGCCCCTTGAATACATACTGGTATTAGGAAGACCTGTCTTTATATTTGCAGATTATATGATTCCATAAAACTAGGAGTATTGCATATAAATGATTGCTTTGGTTGCTCTAAATATTGTAAGGTGTCTTGTCCAGTGAGTGTAGCCAAGGTTGTTGGATAAAAATCCTTCTAAATAAACTATATTTTATTCTATTATTTTTTACTGGAACATACTTGCTTTTTTCCAGTGGGATATTTTCTGGKTTTTGTTTTTGTTTTTTAAGACACCAGCTTGTCTAAAAGATACTGATGCTTGCCAAAACTCTGTCCTGATAGAAAAATTGTATAACAATGTATGAAGATGCAACCAAAACAATGTAAACTTACTTGGGATCATTATTAAAAATTTGTTTTCAACTGTCTTTTTACTTCAAAATTTAGAAATAATACAAAGTGAAAAAAAACAAAACAAGTCAAAATGCAGCAGAAAATGTTGAAACAGATGGCTTCAATATTTTGAAACTTTGCTGTAAATTTCAAAAGAGAATTTTCCTATTTTAAAATGGAAAAGTGTTTGAAACAAAAGAATCTCTTATGAAGCAAGCAAACACAATATTCCTGGGTGGTTTTAAGTCTTCTTTTTTTGCCTGTTGCTACCTCAGCTTAATAGTGACAGAAATGGCATTTGTGCCATGTGAGAGGAGGTGAACTTTGCATATTTTCTAGCTCTTTCATCAAAAAGCCTATACGTTGCTTTGTTTGTCTCATCTCTCATAGTACTTCCTCCAGACCAGAGTGGGAGTACAGTGGAGAAACAGTTTGGGAGAGATAAGGTTCTGGTTGCCATCTATAGTGCATCTTTCCTATAAATGATTATTTTGATCATTTGTCCTGTCAGTTAAGCAAATTCATCCCTGCTTGATCACTCTAAAACAATACTTTGAGGATCTGTAGTCAAGTACTTACTTATTTATCTTTCACTATCAGAAGTTAAACGCAAAGCAAGGCAAAAAGAATTTTTGTAATGACTAATTTAGAACAAACAGTTGATGGGCTAGAAATTGCTTGGTAAAAGTGTCTGTGCAGTATTAAAGCATATTGAGACAGAATGTATAGCAAGGTCTACAAATGGTCAAAAATATTCTAGGAAACCACAGTTCTAAAAAAACTACCCTGAAATCATCAAAAAAAAAAAAAAAAGTCATGATTAAAAATCTAAAATTGCACTTTTTTTTTTCTTTGCTCATGTATTGTCCTTCATTCCCTGTAACTGATTGTGTTTAATGGGCCTCCAATGCCTCCCTTTTATATGATTTTCCTTTCATAGCTCATATTACTTTTATTGCCTCTCTCTAGATCAAAAGCATAGGAAAAAGAAAAGAAAAATCGTGACTGAGAATGATGTCTGCAATCTTCCACATTTTAGCATTATTTTTCTAAATGTTCTTACCTTGATTTAATACAGCTTTTGCTCATTATAATTCTAGGAGTCACTGTAGATAATTCTTCACCATCCTGGGTATCCCAACCTTTCATACATTTATAGAAGTTAGTGCTTTGCCAGCCCTTGTGATAAAAATTCAAGCCCAATATAATTAGACAAAATACATTTCAGTTTCTTTCTTTAAATTTTATTTGCCATCTGGCTGTACGAGCTAGTATAGCTTATATTTTTTTTAATTTTCTTTTCAAACTTTGAAAGCTAGAGGCATGACTTTTTCTAAAAGAATGCCAAATTATCACATGGCTACAGGCACTGATGATTTTAGAAAACCACCAAACATTGTGAGGAAATAGTAGCCCACTTCCATATATTCATATGTTGAACTTCAGAAGCCTAGTGCTTGGTGTCTCTTTGCCCGGGATGAAATGTAACTCCTGGGCAGTGTGGAGATTTGTATCTTGTAAGCACTTAAAACTACCCTCTGAACTTCATTCGCTATTCTTGGGAAAAGTTTATTGCCCTTAGTTATAGAGTTGTAGAGGTAGGCAACACATGTATATTTGCAGGAAGTGATGTCTCAGATTGTGCAGTTCTTGCCAGGGTACATTAACTCTAAGGGAAACAGAGAGCTCCTGCCTTCTATGTGAATTTTCACAGCCTGCTGGTAGTTGTGGCTGCAGTTCTCACAAGCAATGGCGTTGTTTTGTTGTAGGTATTAGCATGAACTTCTCCACGGTGCTGTGATGACTTTGTCTTCCCTCTCTTCCCATGCCAAGCCTCTCCCTCATCCACAGGTTTGGCCTCTTTCATAGCGATATCCTTACTAATGCAATGTAAGTAAGACTTTTGATGGTATAATTCTTTTTGGTAATGACTGCATAGCTGAATATCATCTTCCATTAATCTGCCAGTAATTATCCTTGTGTTTAGAAATAATAATAGTAAAAGGATATTTAAAAGTTGGATGGGCCTGGAAGATGTAATTTTAAAGTGAAATTGTACATCACCTACATTCTCTTTGAAGGTACAAACTCTATAGACCAAAGGAAAAAAAAAGTCAATGGGGGACTTGGTTTAGATGTTATAAAATCTTGAAAAACATTACCAGTTTGTTTTTCTCTGATTTTCAGCATCCACATTGTCACAGGTACTTGTAGCAGCAAAAAATGGATAAATTTATGTAATTCTACAGCACTGCATCTTTTTCAGAGAGATGTGAAAAACTTTCAGAAGTGCTATTTCAATGGAGCAGTTCATTTCTGTAATTGGTCAGACCTGTGAAAAGTCATGGATTTTGATGTCTAGTAACAGCCTGAGTTATCTTCTAACTAAATAAAGCAACCTGTTTCAGGCTTGACCTCATTTTCATATATACATTACGAAAGCCAGTGATTGTAAACACAGATGGTCTAACACATCGTGTCATGCTGCTGCCTTTGTGTTGGAACAGGGCTAAATCTTGCATTGAGAATGAGGATTTTTATATCAAACAAAGTACTTAATTAAGAACAGATTTCAATATTTAATGACTACACAATAGCTTATTAAAATGTTTGCACTAGTTTTTATGATGTTTGGTGGATTAAATACCAATATATTTGTTAACTGTAGAACAACTTGCATTGCTATTGCATCAAATCCAAGCCTTACCCCTGTGATGCTACAGAGGCTCCCCAACCTCGAAAAACAGATTTAATCTTTGTGCATCTGGGACAATGTCTGGAGAACTGAGCATAATTTGGGAAGCAGGTTACAGTCAGAAGGTACAAGGAGAATCTGAATGGACAATTTGGTAATCTTTCTTGTTGGACTGTTACATCCCTAAATCAGAAACAACTGGGTAAAATCTCTCTGCTTCCAGCCTAGCAGAGCATCTTCTTCACTATTTAGCATTTGGAGGGTTAAAGGCATCTGTAGAGATTCCCACAGCCACACTAGGATTTACATATGTTCACAATCTACCCCAATTTCTTCCCTGAAATCATAGATTGAAGCCATGGGTGGTTCCTTTTCCTGAGTTTAAGGTATGAAGCTTATGAAATCTGTTACATTTCAAACTAGAAGTGCACAGTTGCAATTTAAGTAGATGGAGTTGCAATTTAAATAGATGGCCTTTTAACTTAGACCCTTGAAGAACCCACCAACTCCCTCTTTTAAACTGTGGGCAAGAGACCCATTTCCTTCTCCTGCAACACATACCTTGTCTGGTGTATGGTGAATATCCCTTACTGTTTTCATGCCATTGGCTTGTTAAGTGATAAAAATAGAAGACCACAATGTCTCTCCTCTTTCCAGGATGAAAATGTTTCAATGTTTCTCTTCTTTTCTAGCAGTTCATTTAAAAATGATAAACAAACATCTCATCGCTCTTTTCCTTTGGGACCTTTTCCTCCAGATGAAAGAAGAAATTTCACCATTCAGTTCCCTAAACGATGCTTCTTCTGAGGAAGTCATTGTGGCTTCAAGCTCTTACATATGGTATTGTACATACATACTTAATGTTATGGTCCTGTGAGAGATGTTAGCAATTTATACCTCCATCTGCAGTAAGTTATGACCACCTGCATCAGCTCAACCATGCTGTTAATGTGCGAGCCTTCCTCCATTCCTGCTGCCTTCCCAGATTATCATTTATGGAGGGAGTCTAGTGCCTTTAGAGGTAGAAGTCAGGCTGTTACTCATGACCTTCCATGAGAAATGTGATTAATCAAGGGCACCATCCACCCCAGCAGAATGGGTGGGTTAACCTTTGGGGAAAAAATGTTATCTGTTGGTGATTAATTTGAAAAAAGGAAGCATCAATGTTTGTAGTCTGAATGATTCTTACAGCCTATTCAGAGAGCTCTGCACAACATCATGGTTCCTCTTGTACTGTAGGTTTTTGCATGCTCTGATGGTAGAGCTGCTGGATGGGGCCTCTGTCAATAAACTTATAGCAATCACTTGTCATGCATATTTCTAATTAAATCTAAATTAAATTTTCATTTGAAACAATTTAAAATGAGATTGCAGCTTTTTGCCACCAAATGTTAAGACATCATAAAATATATATTTTAAATTTCTACAGCAAGGAGTTAAAAATTTGATGGAATGATGGTTTTGGACAGCAGCAAAATTTCATAATTGAATTAATGAATGTTTATTAAATCCAGCAAAACTCCTTACAGTATTACACTCTTTAGAGTGTAGATTTTCTCAATTTCTATTTTCTGGAGTTAGATCTGGCTCTGTATAATTGATTCTTCCCTCTGTCTCATATTCAAAGGAGTAAAAGACATATTTGCTGCTCAGTGCAAAAATCTTATTTTTTGCATCTCAAAAACCTTTGATATTAGTGATGCAGCTTTGCAGCACCCTTAGAGGCAGGCAGAATCATGATCAGTGTCTGAACAATAAGAGAAGTCAGGCAAAGAGAATTTGGATAACTTAACTAAGCAGACAAACAAGCTTGTGGCATAGACAGGAAGAGAATGCAGAGCCATTCTTTCCAAAGGAGATATGTTAATTTTTTATTTTATTTTTTCCCCAGCAAATAATTCCCCAAGCAATGTAATTTCAGTCATTCTGAAATGATTTGTGATTTTGACTAGAATTTATGCAACAGTTTTATCTAAAAGTTGAAAAAAAGAGATGGGCTTGATTGCTAACTGCTGAAATGAACTTTTTCACTTTTTTATTTAGAATTACTTTTCAGCGTGCCCACACTGGAGAAGGTAAGGCCTCTCCCTTCTCTTCATGTAAGCAGGAGGGAAGGAGGACTGTGGAACCTAGCATGCAGTATGCTGCAGGGCGGGAGAAGGGCGCATGCCTGCAGGGCTGCAAGCGGCGTTCCTGGCCTCTCAGGTGGGCAGCGCAAATGAATCTTGCTATTCCACTCTTGTACTACAACGTAAAAGTACGACAACAGATTTTTTTGGTTTAGTCGTTTCATTTTCCAAATAGACTTTAGGTCTGAATAGGCTGGCTTTGAACTACCCCTAATGAAGCAGTCAGACTAAGCATTAGAAAGCTGGAGAGAAGTGTTTAAACTCTACCAAGCAGAGAAGAAAAAGAAATATAGCTTTTTGGTTGACCAAAAAATGACATTAATTTTGTTAACTGAATGCAATTTTCAGTCTGTTCGCTTAAAAAAATTGTTTACACAGTTTTGCTCCTATGCTTTAGTCATATGTATTTTCCTCTATGAAAACGCTGGATTTCCTCACAGCTTCACCTGGTTGCATTATCCTTAGGAGCATATGCCGGGGTGCAGTGAGTTGTTTTTGTTATTATTTCTAAAAAAACAGCAATAAAAATTTTGACTTATGTCACCTCATTGGGCCAGATTATTCTGCAAAAGTATAAGTCACTGTTGTTTCTGGGTACATCTGGAAGGATGAGCCAGGTCTTAAACTTCACCTGCAGCTGGGCTGATACTTCTTCACCTCCTTGGAATCTTGAATCATTTATCAAAAACAGAGTTGTGGATAATGCTTTGTGGATAACCTAAGCCAAGATATTTGGGAAATTGATTTGAGTTTAACTCTTAAAAAGAATGCGAGAAAGGCATGTTTGTTCTATTGTTCTATAGATATTTGGTGTATTATATAAGTTGTTGCACAACCGGAAGCAAATTCATAAAGTAATGTCCATTTATCCCTAATGGTATAGCTAATCATTATAGCCATTAAATATTTTCCCTATTTATACCAGCACTGTCATGAGATCTCAGCTTGATTTCCAGAACTTGCAGATTAGTACAAGGTTACTGAGGTATGTATGAATTACTTTGGAAGGCTAATAATTTTTCCTGCTCAAATAGTAGAACATACTGCAGTGCTGAAATTGGGGAGCAATTCACAGCAGATAATTTAACAGATTTTTACCCCTTTCTCTCTGCAAATATTTTAAGCATCTTTTTCTGCAATTTGCTTGCCTACTTTTTCATATTATGTAGTTATTTCTGTGTGAACAAGTTCAGGCCAGCTGATTTTTAACAATCTGCTGCATGTAGATCACTTTCATATTGGTTTTTTTACCAAGACTGTCTGGCAATCTGCTCTTTTCTAATTCCAATGTAGCATTGTAAATGCTTTAGTACAGGGGCTTTGTTCTCTCAGGCTAAGGGAGAAAGAATGACAGAAAGAAAAAGTATAAGATGAGTTCATCTTGGAAGTTTGACATTAAGATTTCTCCCTGGCCCTGTCATAAGAAAAAGCATTGGACATATGGACCCAGTGTTCAAAATTTCCTGGTCCTTTTCTGACCCATGGAGGAAGATACAATTTAGGCTTACTAGCTTTTCAGGAAACTTGAGATCCCTTTCTCTGCTATCATATTTATGTCATCTGATTGCATGTGCATTAATTCACATGATCCTGTTTGGAAGATTTGTCAGATCTTTTTCGGGTTTATTTAATTCCCCTGGGTGCCTGAGCTTTGAATGTGGGTATAATTTTGTTAATCTCTGTAGCCCCAGATCAGCAGCACAAGCTATTTCATATAAATGCCTTTTTGAATGCTGCCTTCTTGAGAACAGCTACATGTTTTTAAGTTTTTTTCCCATCTCTAACTGAATAAAACTGCTTTCTTGGGTCTATGAGCAACCTGAAATGAATTCACTGTCCTTCCTATTTGTGTTGTAGTGCTTGTATTTGGCATAGCAGTTCCTTCTTCAATGCTTATGAGAATACTTGCACTCTCCTTTTTCGGACTAGCCCACAGAGACCAGATCAGTAATTAGAGAAAAAATAGATGAGTACTATGTTTCTACCACTTTGATAACAACGATTGTTTATCTTGCCTCAAGTGGCTTGCAATTTAAATACACTATCCAGAAAAGTTTTGTTTCAATTTTCTAGAGCAGAAATAGATGTTCAGAATGAGGGGATTTGCATTTAAAGTTCATACAGAAAAGTGGTGGCACAGCTGGGAGCTAAACTCTGAGCTCCTCATTCCTAGACTAGAGTCTTAACTGCAAGACTATTCTCCCCGTGTTTACAGATCCTTCACTGATGCAGATAAATGTTATAGTATGAAATACAATTCAGCTGATTTGCATCAATAGGGAACTGACCTTTTATAAGACGACAACAAAACTTCAGAGTTTGATTATCCACTTGAAATCTATTTTGATTTCTTAATACAAGGACTATAATCCAGAAGAGAGCATGTCTATTGCAGATTAAAATTGATCTTGCTTCATTCTATATCTATCTTGTAATGAGGTTATATAGAGAGAAGGCTACTTTTTTTTTTTTTTTTTTTTTTTTTTTTTTTTTTTTTTTTTTTTTTTTTTTTTTTTTTTTTTTTTTTTTTTTTTTTTTTTTTAATCATATAACAGTCTGTTAGGTATTTGTATTCCATGCCTGTGCTGTATAATACTGGCATCTGTTAACCCTGTTAAGCTTGTTTCTTACAGAAATATACACTATATATGATTATAGGCTGGGGGAAGAAAATGAACAAAAACACTGCAAAATTAATTGCAGAAATACGCTCACTGAATAGAATTGATAATGAAAAACATGACATGGAAAGAAAAGTTAATGAAGAGAAGGATGATAGCAGAATGACATTTAAGAAGAGGTGAGATTTGGATTTGATCTTTGTGGTTAAGAGTCAGTTGCTGTTACTTTTTATGATCCAATAATACTGAGGTTCAACTACATGGGACGTTCCTCAGTTGTCCGCATCTTTGAAAATGCTGTAAATAAACCTGAACTAGATGGACTACCATATGTATTTTGGAATCTTTTGTAATGTATATAATTTATCATTTTAGAGTGGTAGCCAGGAAAGGATCTGACTGAATTGTGGGGTGGGAGAAGACCTTTTTTTTTTTCTTTTTTCTTTTTTTTTCTTTTTTGGTTGTTAATAATGATCACAAGCCATATGCCATTTCTGGTAAACTCTTGATTCTTTCTCTTCTGGGAGCAATATTTTCTGTGGCATTTTGACATGTTTAGCTGATTCTTCACCCGACATTTCATTAACTCATTGATCTTGATTTTTCCCTTACGGGGATGAAAATTGAGAGCAGCATATTGGTGTGCAGCTAGTGTGAGTGAGACCAGGTTTGAATTTAGTGACAGAATCCTCCCTCCCACCAACCTACTGCTCAAAACATGCTAATGTGTCTTTTGGGATTCTGAGACTGCAGCTAGAGGTTGGCTAATAATACAACCCATGTAGTCTTCACCCTTGTATTAACGACTGCTATTCTAGCACAAGCTCTTGCACAAGAAAGTGGTGAACCTGACTGGGGAATTGATTTGCCTTAAAAAGAAACTGGCAAACACTCCTACTTTATTTTTCAGCCAAATCATTTTCAGTTCTGGCTTGTTGGATGGCTGCCAAATGCTTATAATGCTCTGGTACAATGGGTAAGACCTGGCAGCAGGGAYGTGAGATTGTCATTATTTTACCCTAGCACTGCTGTGAAAAAGTTATTGTGAAAAGGGAGGAGATGCCTTGAGATGTTTTGCCTGTATTGCTACTGCTAGGTGCCAGGACAAGCCTGCAGTTCATCTTTAAACTAAGTGGAAAATGCTTCCCTGGTCTGGAAACCTCAGAAATCTTCCTCCTTCCTGGTTTTAAAATTATTTAAAAAAAAAAAAAAAAAAAAAAAAAAAAAATATAAAAAAAAAAAAAAAAATTGAATTTTTGTCTAATGTTGAGCACTTTTGTAATTATATCCTAAGTGTATTTTTCCTCTGGATTTCTGTGTTTGCCTTCTCTGAGATTTTGCAGATGCCTTTTAGCACATGATACACTCAGGGAACATGAAGAGATTCTTTGTTGTAGAGGAAAACAATGCACCTGGCAGTAATGTTATATATTTCATGGACTATCTAAGCAGGTCAATCCTGACTAGGGTGGGGAGAACAAACTCAGTTTCTGGTGAGGGGACAAAAAGAACCCTATGTCCTTCTCAGTGCTGAATAGGGTGGAAAATAGCAAAGATGTTTTGCTGTCCTTGATAGATATTGATAGGAAATGTGGTTAAACCTTTCTTTAAAGGTTTCTGGAGGCCTACACCTGTGTGATCCTCTTTCTCCAGTGTTATGCTGGGGTAGTTGAACTGCTGATTAATGCAACTACATTAACATAAAATTGGAATAACCTAATGGAGAAGGAACACACTGTGATTTTGTTTTTTTTAATTATTATTTTTATTTTTATTAGAGATTCTTTTTCACTGTGTGCTGCTGACCAGAGCCAAGGTCAATTGCATCTGTCTACAACTTGAGCTGTGGGTGATTTCCTGTCGTGCACTCAATCTCTATTCCAAAGTGCAGAGTTCCCATTTTGACTTATATTATAGCAATAGACTAGTACTTTCATTTTTGATAGTCATAGTAATTCCCATAAATATATGTTTTTTTAAACCCTTCCATAAAGACTACTGGCTTTGGCATTGATTCTGGCATTGTCTTAAAAGGGACATTACACAGTTAGGAAGGGGGCACCAGTGTTTGGCAATACCATGAAATTGAAAGCACTTAAATACAACTGAATGTTATCAAGATTTCTGACTCCATTCAGAATAAGGCAGAATTTTCCTCACTGCAAATTGCTTCACGCTTAGACACTCTGCCAGCAAACAAAATTGGATTTTTTTACAGCAGGCAAAGTATTGTATTTACATTATCTGAGTGCATAATTAAGCCATTAAGCTGAAAGTTTCCAGGTTTGAGCATACAAGGAGAACATTTGAAAAGAGTTAGAAAGATTGTATAGTGCTAAGGCACTGTAGACTGTTTGATGGGTGCCATCAGAATGGGCTGAGCTCAGCCAGGAGGCTTTTACAGGGGATGTAGGAATATCAGATACTGCTATTTATACTGTCTTATTTTGACCTGCAAGAGACAGTATAATATGTCATGATCACAGGTGTTGCTTGCTTTCTGTGCAGGACCATTTAGACATGCAAATGTAACACTTTTAAAACTCCAGGAAAATGGCAAACAAGGTGTGATAGCTGCCTTATACAGAGTTCCACTTTTGAATCACAGTTCTCTATCCTATTATCTTTGTTGCTGCTTTTGGCCTTTACCACTACTAAATTACATGTCTGACTGCTGGGCTGGCTCAAGCCTGCCTTCTCCTCTCATTCTTTGCCTGCTCTCTGCAGATGTCCTAGGGAGGGAGGAAGAAAATGGACTTGAAATGAGGAGGAAGGAGGTTAGGAGAGAAGTTCAGGAAATAACAGCTTCCTCCTACTTACACAACTCTGTAGTTCTGGTCAATGTTTTCACTAATGACTCAAGTGGTGGAATAGAGGGATTGCTAGCCTTATGAAGGACTTACAAGTTTGTTAGATTTAAATTAGAAGCCAAAATAATCTGGAGACTTGAAGATATGACTTGGAAAAGTCAGGATATTGTCCAGAAAGGAGAAGTGGAGTTTCAACATTTAGGCAGAACTAATCAACTGCTTCAGTATTTGGTGTAGGAATATGAGCTAATACCAATTCTGAAGGAAAAAACCTAGCTTAGAGTTACAGCTGATTATGAGTTGGGTTCAAGCCAAGGGCCTCATGATGCTGTGAATAAAGTAGACATGACTGTGTGTGGAGCATAGCCTGCAAGATACGTGGAGTCACCTTTCTACTTTGTTCCCTGCATCAGTCTCAGCTGGAGTAGGCTGTCCAGTTCCGGGCACTGCATGTTGTGAAGGATATTGGCCAACTGGAGAGGGTGCAGAGGAGGGCAAGGAGAATGGTCAGTGACTTGAAACACAGGGAAAGTTTTAATAAACTGGGGTTGTTCAGACTAGAGAAAAGATTGAGATTCATTTAAAAATGCAGAACAAGATGCTGCAAAGAGGGAAGGAATAATCTGCCCTCCGTGTCTAACAGCTGGGACAAAAAATTATGGAATTACACTGCAGCAAAACAGATTTAGATGCTGAGTTAGGATAAACCTTCCTGAGAAGGATAGTGGCATACTAGGATAAATTACTAGCAGAGGCTGTTGAGTCTCCATTACTCTGCAGAGGAAATCTTAAGGAATGTAAACTATAGATCTGTTCAGAAATGGTATAGATATCATGGTTCTCCCTTGTGGAAGGGGTATGGACTAAAGGATTTCTCGAGTCCACTAGACACACAGATTTTTTTTTTTAACCTAAGTAACTGCGTTTTTTTTTTTTTTTTTTTTTTTTTTTTTTTTYTTYTTTCTTCTCTCTCAGCTGTGAGCTAGAGATTAAGAAGTGGGGACAGTAAGAAGCATAGGATCACACGATAATTCAAGTGGGAAGGGATCTCAGGGAGTCTCTTGACCAACCCTGCTCAAAGCAGGGTCAGCTATGAGATCAGACGTGGTTACTCAGGGCTTTATCCATTTGGGTCTTGAAAACCTCCAAGGATGAAGACACACAAGTAGCTGCTTTTATCACCGACCTGCTAGTGCCTCCCTCTCCCAGCTAATGCCCACTTGGTGAATGTTCCTCCTATTCTCTAGCCCAGTGCAATCGAACCCCCTGTCTCCCTGATTTCCCTTTCTAACTCCTGAGTGTGAAAGAGGCTTCAGACCTTGCTCAGAATAGCCATATAGGCACCTTGTACCATGAAACTGAGCAGAGACCCTCTGACTGTGCATTCACTGAGTCCTAGCTAGCGTCCACACAGAGACACCATGCTTGACTTAGAAGTGAGATTTTTCAAAGGAATTCAGGAGAGTTCAGCTCTATAAACCACTGTCCTCCTTTAGAAAACCCCACACCCAAATGAATACAAGAGTTTTAAGACAGATGTTTTCATTTTAATCTCCTCCTTGTGGATGTTTTAGGAGGCACTGGATTGAAAATAATGCTTGTGTTACATGGAACAGTTGAGAGAGCAATTCCATGGAGAAGACCAAAGTAGACAAAAGTAGGTACCTTGGGAACCATTGATCAGTTGAATGAGTGGGAAGAAATGAATGTGAAATAGGACATCATGGCTGACTTTCATATCAAAGGGAGAATGATGCACATTTTAAAATAGTTTTCTTATTATTTCTTAACCACAGTACTTATTCTTCAGTTTGTTCTCCAGTTTCTTATAATTTTTCTAATTGTTCCATAATAGTATTATTATGAGCAGATACTCTTGCTAATAAATGGCTTAATCTAGCTTCCTCTGAAGACGAGAGATTTCTATTGATTTCAGCGGGAAATGAATTAAGTCCATTTTCTTTAAACTTGGCACCAGTTGTCATCACTTAGAGCTATTGTTCAGGAATGGTAAGTAATAGAAAAGATGGGAATTAGTGTCTGATCGTGTCACCCAAAATGTGCTCTGGGCTAGATCCAAATTAAATTCATGTTTGTATGAACTATCCAACATAGTAAATTGTCCTTGTACAGCAGTTTCTTCTCTTTGCTCGCTACCATTCGGAACCATTTTATTTCCTTTACCTTCCCATCTGGGCCTTCAAGCTCTATTGGCCCTCACTTTGCTTGTGGCCTCAACAGTTTGCGGCCCTCAACTTGGGGATGGAGTTCTCGTTGTGCAATGGGTTTAATAAGTAATGTGTCCTCATGATGTTTCCCTGTCCAGACCAATCCTGTTCTTCTGTTGTTTGGATGACCTAGTTTCCTTCTTTAGCAGACTGCTCAGTTGAAAATATCCATGCAAATGGTCTCATTCCAGTGACGGAGGCCTATTTCTTCTAACAGCTGGCCACACGTCATTGTAAAATTGTAAATGCTCAAAACTTCTGCTCCCGTTCCCAGGGGTTCCCCCATTAAAATGATTTTGCATTCACTACCTGCCAACAGGGCCTGTAAGTGAGCCAGAAAAGCAGCAGATTAGGCATAACTATGAATTCTGAGTGGAACAGAGGGGTTGGAGATTGAATTTTTAGCTGAAAAAAAAATGGGCCTTTCATGAGAAACAAAAAACTGAGTATCAAGTGCTCTGTGGGGCCTTTATATTGAATTGTAGTTCACAATTAACACCTCTGCTGTTTTCTCACCATGGGAATAGAAAACTTCCAAAAAGTTGATTGTGTTAAGATTTGCCCTCCACGTTTTGGAGATCTTCTTCCAGCCAGATCCTCTTATTTCTTATTTCTGTAGGCAGAATAAGTCATTGTGACTTTCTCTTTAAAAAGAAGCTGGGTATTAACTGCACCATTCCAGTCTTTTCCCTAGGCTTGTAATCAATGGATCCAAAGTTTTAATCCTTTCAGTTTTACAGACCTGCAGAAATAAGTAATGAGAGAAAAGCCTCTTGCATATTTTCACCTTTAAGTGCCCAACTTTTCAGTGTTATGAACAGACCAATTGTGTAGTACAACAGATGCTGTGGTCTTTCATCCTTCATAACAAGGAAGAAAAAAAAAGTCAATTACACATTTACAACCTGGAAATGTTTTTTAAGGAGTGAAGCTATCTTTCTATAATGAATATTTATAATATGATTGTTTCAGTTCTTAATTATCATTAAGAGCATATCTCTTCCATTTTGCTTCTATAACCTATGCTTGTGAGCACATCAATTTGATCTTTTTCTTGTGATACGATTTGCTGGCACATATGAGCTTGTGTTTCTAGTTACAGACCATTTCTTTTAAACGATCTATCTGTTTTTCTTTCTCCTATGATAAGTTGGCCTACATGATAATGATTGCCTGCTGATATTGAAATGTAGTGTCACTGTTCATGTTTTGTTAAATCGGAATAATTATACTTTACTGTTAGTGTTTTATGTAACAGATACAATGTATTTTTGTTTGACAGGTGGAGAGGGAGAGGACTTGCCATCTTTTATTTACTATTAAAATTCACTTAATGTTGTACTGTGTTGTCTTTGGAGCTGTACTTACTTAGGTGTTTGATACTGGAGAGCTGTTAGGCAAGAGATAATCGAATACTACTTCAGTGTTGTGTAGCTTTATGAGACCTGACACCAGTATATAAATATGGACTGAATATTTTGGTGGTTGACATAATGGAAGAATGAAAATAGTCAAAAACAGGAAGACAAAGGCCACCAGTAAGCTGTCAGTTTAGCCTTAACAAATGCTCCTTAGAGACATGTTTTCAGTGGGAGTCTATAGAACAGAACCTGAAGGGAAAACAACGCAAACTAAGCAAAGGCAGGGGAACACTTTCCTTCTTATTTGTGCCGGTTTTGTTCTGCTTTCATTTTTGAAGAGACAGAAGCCAGAAAAAAAGCCCAACTCCTATTCCCTTTTTATAATCAGCCTATAAAACTAGTAGCTAGTGCCATAAATAACAGCTGTATAACTGCTGAAAGGTCTGGAAACTGAAATGTGTGGTGATGTATGATCGAACATTAAGTGATGGCTTTAAAATATTATTGGTGATACATTTTCTCTTTCTCAACATAACTCAGGAAGAAAATATGAAGGCCAAAAATAATTAAAATGGGCTTTAAATGTGCTTGGCTTTTTCTTAAAGTGGAACTAAGATAGGAGCTTTATATATGTGTGTATATATATATTTTTCATGATATTTGACAGCATAAACTTCTTGAGTTTAACATTCTGTATTGTGAGTATTCTAATATTATTCTTGAAGCAAGTGAAGGAAAACGTGCCGATATGATCACACTGAAATATTAAAAAGTTGACTATTTCAACCAAATGTAGATAGCAAGATAGATGAAAGTATTTTAGGCTTTTTAGTTGACATATTTCACTTTTTGTTCTTCCTACTTCACAATGCTTGACTTGAGCTGTATTCTAAACTGTGACATAGCCCATCATTGAGATTTGGAGATCTTGAAAAGAACTAGACCATGTTACAGAAACAAAAGGAAATAATTTTTGTCACATTTCTCTGGGGTAATTCTTAGATCAGAGCAACCTTAAAGGTTGAGGAGTGCACATCTATATCAGAATACTTGTTAAAAAACACCAACCCTTGAAAAAAGGGACATTTCAGGAAAAATCTCCAAATGATTAATTTCAGAAATACAGAAAAACTGCAGAATAAAACAAATATTTGTTCAGAAACATCACTTCACAAATTGTAACTTCACAATTGAATGGGTAAAAGACAAAAAAAAGATCCAGTCTTTGTCTTCTACCTGGTTGTTATTGAAAATTTTGTTTGAGACATTCAGAATTATTGCCATGTTTTGGGACAGGTGACTATTCAATGACTTTTGAATAGTTCCTGACACATCACTTATAGTGATTGTGGTCTCAGTTCTTGAGCTGTACATGCATTAATTTATTTTTTATTTTGTTGACTTCTGAAAGTTTAGCTTTCCACTCAAGAGGCAGAAAGGATGATTGATCACAAACAGTATTACTGGTCCTCTAGGTACATGATCATGTACTTGACATGTTTCATGTTCCCTGGGGGAAGAAACAAAAATTCTGGCAAACGTGACCTTCCTCATGTCATCACAGTGCTATTGATGACAGACATGTTTCTTTTATTTGCTTACTTCTACCTTTATAGAGTGAAGGTTAATCTGTTGGTATTGCAAATCCTTCCCCTGACCAGTTCATGATATTTCACATTTCTATTATGTCTTAAGAAGCTACGCTTTTTCCTCAGACACTAGCCTTTCATAATAAATCCCATGCCACACTTTGTTTATCAAATAGCAATAATATAGCAAGCTCTGTTATTTCTCATTTTTGTACTAATCACTGAAAAAAAATTGATATAAAGTTCATTTTATTCTGGATTTCAGTGCAGATTTTTTTGGACTACATCTTATGGAAGCAATTTTAAAATATAAACCTATTGTTATAAATCACAAAGATTTACACATTCTTTCTAGTTTTTTTTCCTGTTCTATATAAATCTTAAAATTACATTCACATTTTTATTTTGGAAAAATATAGATGCTCTTTATAAGTTACAGTCAGGCTGGCATTAAATATAAATAAACCTGGCAAGTACAGGTACCAAGACCAGTGTGACCTTTCACAGCTTAAAATGTGGTTTTGTCCTTAAGTTTGATCTACACTGATGTAGTGTTGTTAATAATAATCATGAGATTGTCTTTGCCTTCAAGAGAGGTTTTAAAACAATATGTTATTATAGCATCTTATTTGGTGGTTGCTGTACTTTTGATAGGGTTCAGCTGCCTTATGCTATCAAGCTTTACTTAAAAGGAGAGGTAAGAAACTATTTTGAAATCTGACCTGCAGATAAAGTCACATGACCCTTGCAGCTGGGATTTTGAAGAAAAACACCCAATACAGTGAAAATTTCGATAAAATTGTGGGCCCTGGCAATGTTATACTGTCTGATCAGTTCATGCATTTTTTCAATACACTAGCAGTTAATAATACGGAAGTCTTGTATGGCAGCAGTGCTTAGATGCCTGATATGAATAGCCATTTTGAAATGGACAGAGCCTATCTATTTGTTTCATATGAGATTACAAAGCTCAGTCATAATTATGGGCCTTAACTGGGTTTGAAACACTGACTTGGAGATGAACAGAATCACATCTCATATGAATTTTTATTCCACTCAGAAAAACATGGAATGCCAGATATGTCCTTTTTTGCAAACTATTTCACTGAGTCAGTGGTATGATTTTCCGCAAAATTTCCCAGATGATGACATGATTTTTTTTTAAATGAAGTACTTGGCATCTTTCAGGTTTTTATAACCTAAAAGGGGTTTGTAACTTGTAGAAAGTAAAGGGTAATTCAAGGAAATATTGATATATTTTCCTTCTCATGGGTCTTTTCATCATCCCTACCATCAGTTGCTGTTATACGATACCTGGATGAAGGCTTCCCCTCAGCAGACAGAAGAACTCTCCACATATCCGTGTGGAGGTCACTCACGTAGCTTACCTGGGGATGAATAATGCAGCTGTGAAAGGAATAACATCCCAATATCTGCAAATAAGGTGTTTGGGCACAGTGACATTCCAGTGATCATCAAGTATAGCTGAACTCTGAACATATTTATTGCTGAATTGGTCCTTGAGGGGAAAAAAACATCAGAAAAGTGGATAATGTGGTACTGACAGAGGGGATGAGTTATGAGCTATCATTCATAACATTTCATTTCTAAGAGCTCTACTTTTCCAGTGGTGGATAGCATTGGTTTTGGGTGTTTTATACTTTAAAAAACCCAACAACCCCAAACCCCCAACCATAACCAAAACAACACTAACAAGAACAACAAAACAAAACAGAAAACAAAAACCCACAGAGGAGCCAGTTTTAACTTTCAGTATTACCTAAAAACTCTGCGCTGGCTTTACCTTGCACCTCCCTTTCTCACAAGTTCTCTGTCCCCCCACACTAACGGGCTTTGAAGGGTGGGGCAGACAAAAAGTGCAGCCCACAGACTCCCTCAGTTGATATTGTGTGCCTCAGTGACACCAGGGCTGCTTTAGTTCACCTGAGAAGTCCTATATTTCCCAGAAGAAAAAAGGAAGGTCTTGATTCCCTTCTTGGCAGACCAGTGTAGGCCTGAACAGATTTTTACCCTATGTCAATGCTGTCTTTAAAGCCCTTAAGCAAGATGTATGTAGTACAGTAGCAGTTTTGTTTACTTAGTTGCCCTGAAAGAGATTTAGATTATGCAATAACTCTGTCATATGAATAAGACATAGATTTGAAACGCTGATTGTCGTGGTTTAACCCTGGCAGCACCTAAACACCATGCAGCCGCTCGCTCACCCCCCTGCTCTGGTGGGATGGGGGAGASAATCGGGAGGGCACGAGTAGGAAAACTCGCGGGTTGAGATAAAAACAGTTTAATAATTGAAATAAAACAAAGTAGAACAGTAATAGTTAACAGTGATAACAACAGCAACAATATACAAAGCAGGCAATGCTCAATGCAATTGCTCACCACCTGCCAAACCGACGCGTGCCCGATACGAGAGCCCGTCCCCAGGACCCAGAGCCCCCCCACACCCTTAGTTTTTATACTGAGCATGACGTCGCATGGTATGGAATACCCCATTGGCCAGCTGGGTCAACCGCCCCGGCTATGCTCCCCCCGCCAGCTTCCCATGCACCTGGCAGGGCATGGGAGGCCGAAAAGTGCCCGGTGCAAGCACCACCCAGCAGCACACAAAACATCAATGGGCCATCAACGCTCCTATTATACC
>JAYKAV010002805.1:8130-41214 GCA_035582835.1 Phoebastria nigripes
CCGCGCCCGGCCCCACTCGCCGCCTCGCTCCGCCGCCGCGCCGTGCTCTGCCCGGGTCCTTCTCCCCCGCACAAGCTTGGCGGCGTCTGGCAACCGGGTGCGCCCATTGGCCGCCGCACCGCGTGAGGTCAGGGGCCCTCCCCGCGCTATTGGCTCGAGCCCGTGTGTGTACACACGCCACCCGCCAATCCACGGGACGACTGCGAGGGGGGCGGGGCGGAAGGGCGTGGCCGGCCGAGACCCGGGGCCACCGCCTCCGCTCACGGCGCCTGGGCGGCGCGCTCGGCCTGCTGTCAGCCGGGCGGGGGCAAAGGGCCGCAGCGGCCGCCCGGTGGGGGCTGGGAGCAGGGGCTGGCCGCTGTGGGCGGGTTCGCGCTCGCTGACAGCTCCAGGCGGCCGTACCTGCCCTCMCCGGCGCCCAGGTGCAGGCGCTGCCCTCCTGAGGCGGGGCGCTGCAGGTCGGCATAAAGTGTGTATATTTGTATCTATATACATTGAGCGGCGCCGCAGCGTCTGCAGACACAGGCCTTGCCGGGCTCGGTTCCCCTTATCTGAGAGGAGCTGGCGTGGTTGTGTCCTGGGGACGCAGAGTTCAGCCCCGCTACGGGTTTGGCCGCCTCAGGTGAACGAACACCCCTCCGCTGGCGCGGGGAAGCCGGCTSCAGAGCGAGCTGAGGGGCAGCGGTGTGGCGGTAGCGACCGGGACAGAATTCGGCAAACCTCGGACCTTGCTTCCTTTTTTAACGTGTCCCGCAACAGCTCCGTAACTTCCTTCCTGTGAAACAAAGGATCTCCGCAAACAAAGAGATGATGTTACTGGTGAGCAGTTACCGCGCGCTGCTCCCCAGCGCTCCCTCGCATCTCTGCCCCGCCGCGGGGTAACTTCGGAACAGCCCCGCCTCGGCGGAGCGGGGGGTACTGGATACAGCCCCGAGAAACTGACTCCTAGCTGTAGTTGTAGGGCCCATTCTTAAAGCTTCAGGAAGTATTTGCTTTCAACATTTCCTTATCTTTTTTAAAAACTGATTTCAACAAAGCAGGATTAAGTATTCTTATAAAGAGAATATGAATTTTTACTCCTGGGAGTAAAAAAAATAAAATCGGCACTAGTTCCATTCAAAGCCAAGATGCAACATTTGTTAAAGGAAGTCTTTCTCCTGTACAGCCAGGCACACATCCAAGGCATGCAGTAACCCATTTTTCAAATTTCTGTAACACAAATTCACCTTAATGCCACAGAGCAAGCTGAGCAAAACAAGGTTTATGTGGATGCAGAAACACTATTTATGTTTTAGAAACCTCTAGACCATACACAGAGTAGACCAAACATGTTAAACATGTTTTTCTTGCTTTACAGACAACATTAAATGCTCTAGAAAGACATATTTGATCCTATCCCCTTTACTAAAAAGGGAAGAAACGTCAAAAAACAGGTGTTCAGCCTGTAAAATAGAGTTCTTAAACGAAGGACTAAGGAAAACATTAGCAAGCAAGAACTGTATGTTTACTTCAGTGGGATAGTTCACAACTGAAAATCTAGCATGTGCTCAGGAATTTGCTGACTTTGTGGTTTTAGTTTCTTTTCATCCTCTATAAAATACTTTCATCACATGCAACAAGACCTTTATCAATATTTGCAGTGTTACGCAAGATACCTTCATGAAACCATTAAAAAAAAAAGGCAAACTGTTGTGTATTCTCTTGGAGACCCCTCTAACAGGTACAATCACAATAGCTAACGTAAAGGCAACTGAAGCATGCCCTGACAGAAGGAAGCAAAACAGAAGCAAACCAGGTTAGCTGGTTTATTGCACCATTCAGTAAGTTACCTGAGCTAAACAAATACTTGAACTCAAACCCAGCCTCAATAAAGACACTTATGCTTCAAATATCTCTTTTTAGTTCATTGGTTTATTTACTTTTCTGCAAGAAACACCGATGAACTGAAGTCAGATACTATAACTGATTATGAGCATGAAAAATAGGCATTTTAACCATTAAGGAAAGGAGAGAAACAGAAGAAAGGTCACTGCTGTAGTTTGCATTTGCCTTCAACACCAAACTGCAGAATGAAATGACTACATATATACACTATTGAGTTTGAAGCTGCTGAAACAATGATCAGTTTGCATGAGGGTAAGCCATGCTACTGCTGCAACATTCTAAACCGATACATAGTCTTTCAGAACTTACACAAATCCCAAACTTTATCCCAGAACGAGGGCTGCACTGAAAAACATCTTGGAATTGTTTTTTTAGACGCGCTAAGGCATGGGTTTAGCGGCTACTTACAGTAAAACCTGCACTGCAGGAAGTTCTCATGTCTCCCTCCAGAAACTGTCAGTGGTCTCCRCCCAGCCTTAGCACAACATCTTGCTCCCTCTGGCTGGTCAGATCCCTTTCAGATCTCCCACCTTTGCCTTTCACAACACATTACTTTTCAATGTTTGCTAGTTTAATTGCTTTCTTGCCAGCCCACAAACCTTGCTGTGATAACCTATAGGAACACTAACCCAAAACAGCCCCCCCCACCTCTTTTCTCCTGCTGAACTTGCCCCTACTCCCTACAAAACCTTAAACTAAAATGCTGCCCAACTTCTGGGTCAGAGCACTACCATATTCCGTGATTCAACCTGCAGTACTGACATACCTCTTTGTTTGAAGAGGGGATCACGACTTTGTCTGTACTTTTTGGCTTGGACCAGTAAGAGCACAAAACCCCCTCTATTCTATGGCCCACTGACTGGCAAGAAACAGTTCTTACCTTTTTCCACAAGGCTGCTGTTCAACTGGTGAGCCTCTGTGCTGCGCCCTGAGCCTGGAAATAGTGGGACTAGTTGAAGGATCTTGCTGCAGAGATTATACCAAAAAGAAGCTAGCAGGCTGAAACAGCAGCTCAGTATTTTCCCTTTTTACTTTCTTCTGACAGGAAAGCAAATATAAATGCTCTTGTCAAAACCAGATGAGAGCGACTGAACTAATTTTACATAAAATTAGCTGTTACAGGAGAGAAGAAAACACTGCTTAAAAAAAACAGTACTCAAAAATCTTGGCAAAGTTCATTACAGTGAGATTTTAAACATAGCTGACTTGATTCTTTTCTTAGTTATGTAAGAAAACTCATACGACGTCTGCTCAGTATTTTCAACTATCTGAAGACTATTTTATCTGCCCTTTCTCTTGACATGCAATAATTAATCCAATAGTAATGAGATCCCTCCAACGTTAGAGGGATTTTTCATGCCATGGACTATATGTCATTATGAATGATAAAACTGCCAAACTGGGATGAAATTATCTACCATCAGCACCATGTGTATCTGTGAAGGCAAGATGCCCAGAGATCATTAACACATCTCTCAGCTGAATTTCCAGTCTTCCCATGCCTGATGAGGTGCATTACTACCCTATCCTAAGTAAAACATTCATAGACTCAACATGGTGTATCTCTTAAAATGATAAAACTACAAGCTAGTTAATATTCACAATTTTTGTATTGTTACTTTACTATCAAACTCAGCTGACAGCAAATGTAAAATTGCATATACTTTTCAACTGATTAAAACCACCCCCGAAGCAAAAATCTAACTATAAGTAAAACAGGCAGCAGTAAAAGCAGTCATATTTTAAATAAAAGTTAGTATGAGTGAGGTTCTACAATGGTCTTAATGCCCTTCTGTCTAGCAAAAATTGAGACAGCAAAGCGCCTGTAAAAGTATATCTAATTGCTTAAAGCTCATTTCAAATTCATTATCAATTAACAGGTACCACTTTAAGATATCAGCACATTAAAGATTTCCTGAGAAGATAAAATCAATTTTTCTTGTAACAGATAAGCAAAAGAGGCTTAGTGATCTGTAACCAAATTTCTTCAAGATGTCTATCAGTCTGTTCAGTCTTTAGGCAACTACACGTCACAAGCTGTGGCAGATGCTCTAACCTCCAAAGGCTGCTCCATCTTGGTAGACTTAAAAGACACCCCCTGTTTGTTTCAGAGACTTACTACTTTGAACCTCTCCACAATAGAACACACAACTTTGCAGATCATTTGAAAGGCTCAGGTGGTGAATATAGTAAGGCCTTTCTGCATCCTTAATGTGCAGTGAAGTTTCTCTCCTGTAGATTTGAGGCTAGTTAAAGGAAAACAGGTTAAATTTCCTGCTTCAAATTAAACAGTGACAGCGGTAAACAGTTATCCAGAATAGGTCCTCTAGGACACTATCTAGAGCAAGAGGACTATATAATGTCTTGGTTATCGTCTGTCTTTCTAGCTGTGCTATGGCCAGGATGAAAACCACCACCATGTAAACGTGCAGTATAAGGCACGTGGCTAGCTGAGTTACCTTCAGGGACGTGATCTGAACAGAATCAGATTCAGCTTCCATTATAGCTCCATCTGGGAACACTGTGGGAACCTCAATCAAGCCCAGCAAAACCACAAAACTATTAAGTGAACATAAGTAAAGGAGCCTTCATCAAGAGGGTAACAGGTGGACATTACCTGTAGGCAGACTGATGAAACTAAACTCCTTCAGTGAGAACAAAGTGTAGAATACCAGCAACTGACGCCACAAACTTCTGCTCAAAATGCCAGACTGAAAGCCTTTCTGTTTGGCCTAGTAGAACCTTCTTGCCAATGAGCATTTTCTTTAGCAGTGAGGTTGAGATGACAGAGAAAATCATAAGCTGAACACGGGTGTTGAAGCAAAGCAAGTGTTCCACATATCCTGTAACTACAGGTTCTTACCTTACAGCAGGAGGAGGAGTAGAGGGAACCTCATCAATGGACTTTATATTAAGAGTCTTGGCACCTGGACAGCCATATTTTATGGTCCAAAAAGAAAAAAAATGAAGTATCTATAGAGCTATCAACCATATAGATTGTATAGTCTGTCATATTACTAGAACTCAGCACACAGACCTGTTTCTGGACTTCAGTTCAGGATTCCCATTAAAGTAGGTTCAGGAGAGAATGGTCTCTGCAACTTGAAGGACACCCAGAGAAAAAAAAATGTGCCAAGATGCAGCACAGGTTGAAGGAGAGAAAGTAACAGAAGAATAAGAAAAATGGTACGTTAAGCTAAGGGTGACAGGCAAGTAAGATCTAGTTTGAAGAACACCACAGCTAGAGTAGATGCTCCAACTCATGGTAGATGACTGTGAAAGAAACTGAGGGAATGGTGTATGATTTGACCTTCCATGTTTCAGCACGAGAAAAAGTGAATTGTAGTTCTTTGGCTCTCTTCAATAATGTTAAATCTATAAACATTTCTCATCTCCAGTGTCTGTGGAACACAATCACCCACAGCTTGAATTTGATATTATTCTGAAATGAAAATGTTTAATAACTTTACATTTTTGAAACTGATTTACACATAATCCTGAGAAAATCGTAATAATTTAAGATTAGTGATAAACAAATACATAATAATTAACTACACATTTCTTTAATTTTGTTTAAAGAATATAAAAGTAATTCATAGCTTCAAAAATAGACTTTTGACACCCTTTTAGCTAATAATAATAGGATTTAACAATGGGGTTGAAAATACTAATGTTACAGATTTTTACAAGTTAGATAGCATACCTGTAACTACTTTTAATTTATTTGTATTAGCCATGTCAGATAATATAGCTTTTGGTCTTTATAAAATTTACAAAAATTGAGCTACAAGCTAGACAGGAACCATCAGCTACAAAAATCCTGTATTTTTTTTTTTTTTAAATGGAGTGCTGAAAGCCTATTTGCTTTTGTATTTCATCTTAATTTAGTGCACAAAAATGTCATCACAGAGCTGGGTCAAATGCTTCCTTACAAAGTCAACCAAAAGGTGGTAGCAGGCTACTAATAAGAAAATATCTTTGTACGCGACCAAGTTCATCACAACCCACCCCCCAACAACCATTTTATGTTTCTTAGAAATGCCTATGGAAGTATATGTGCCTTTTACCCTTCCTTGATGATTAACATATCAAAGATATTAAAGATCAGAAGGGAGCTGAGTTCCTCAGTAGAAAACCCATCACAGGAAAAAACTCCCCATCTCTAGTACACGGTAGGATTCAAGCAGCTGGGCCACCCAAAGGAGGTCACTGAAGGGACACAAATGCTGCAGCTGGACTACAGCTGTCATAGGGATGATATGAAGGTTCATTATGGTGTGGTAAGTAATCTAGCAGCAGGGGGGTAACTGAAGTACCGTATAACTTTATATATATACCATCAGAAATTTCAGTTAYGGTTTTTACTGTCCTGTCAATGTCAAGATTTTATAAACATGAATTAAAACATTTTAATTCTTCTACAATTAAAATGCCAATTTCTACCAGTGCAGGGAGCATTTCATTGCTTGTAGCCAGGTATCCATAGCAGGTTTGTATTCCTCTGAGTCCTTCTGGGGCTCAAAAACTGCTTCTATTCGCCTTAGCTTCTTTAGTTGTTCTTTGTCAGTCCAAAATCCTACAAACAGAAAGTTCATTCTCAAGCTCAACTGCAAATATGTTATTTTTGAGTTGTTTTAATTTATTTCCAAGAGATCCAAAGCAGAAACACAGTAAGAAATCATGACAGCTTTTCTTTACTCAACCAACAACTTTCTCAGAGGGAAGCATATTTTTAACATTGTGAAACTCCTTTCCAATAGCATCCACTTGTTTGGAATCCTGACAACAGCACATCTGCTTAACTGGGATGGTTTCCAAAGAACAGCTCTGGTACACTGAAGTTCCCTTAGGTTTCATCCACACTGTGCTTTCAGCTGCAGATCCCTCTCAACGAGGAAGGGCCACAGAAACCAAGACTTAGCACTAGTTGCTTTCCTATTGTCTTAAAAATTGCATAAATGGCAGAAAACAGCTGGTGTTCAGATTAATTTATGCTATTGAATCATTGTCTATCAAGGGCTGCGGCTTTCTTACAGTTTTAATTGCTGAGTAAGTCTTACCTGAGCATATAGTTTTTATCTTACAGTTGTCTTATTTACATATCAAAGCAACTAAATGAAGTTAATATCCACCTACAACATATACTTCCATTAAGCAAAACCATTGACAGTTTATAGTTTTAAGTCTGGTTAATTACATACAAGAATTCTGTGTGAGTAGAGCTGGATTTTTTTCCCTGTTAATAATTTATTTTGTACTTCCATTGTGTTTATTTCTGTGAAAACCTTAAAGAATAAAGACTCGGTTCACGGTCAAGAACTCAGCGCCAGTAGGAATGACAGGGCTGCACGTAAGCACGGCAGCTTCCTCGTCACGTGATCCATCCCCACCGAGCACCGCTCCAGACACTGCGAATATGGGAAGGGAAGCTGAGTGTCCGGGTCAGGAAAGAGGGAGGCAGCAAGGTAGGGTTCACCTCTTTCTTCTCCAGGAGTGTATCCTTCTAAATGTAAATGAATCTTACAAACATATATGCAGATACTTTTCACATTAAACTCACCGTCACCATTCATTGATGTAAAACTAAACAAGCATGCAACTGCTCAGCAAATTGGACATTGTGTTAGAAATACAAGTAAGGTCCTTGATTTGGTTTATGTACGACGTTATCATCTGTTTCTTTGGTCCCTCAAATACAAGTACATGGGTACAAAGCACTATGCAGAGAAACATAAACACTACTTATCTTGGATTCCCACAAAAATGGCTAAAGTAATCCTTTGGGGAATTTTTACAATTATTTGAAGTTATGCCCTGTTTTTTTCTGATTTTTTTTTTTTCCCCTCTGTATTTACAAACATGCATTATGAAGGGAAAAACAAAACCCCTTTAAATGTATACATACCTGAAGCAAGGCCTGCTAGAAAAGCTGCACCAAGACTAGACATGTCTGCATTTGCAGGTTTTTCTATTTTCTTATTAATTAAATCTGAAGTCATCTGCATGACAAAACTATTATTACTGACACCTCCATCAGCTCTATAGGGAGAGGGGAAGAAGTAGTTAAAAAAAAAATGTGTTTAGTTCAAATGCTTATTGCCAACATTTCAGAAAACAACTTCTGGGGTTTCACGCCTACGCATAAATCTTCCTGTCACTCATGTACAAATGCACTTCCATTTTATAGGCAAATTTAGAGGCCAGCACAAGGTGCCTAGAGGAAAAAAAAAAAAAGAATGCCTATAAACTGGGGGAGGAATGGTAGACAAGACAGGGACACAGGACAGACACATTATCAAAAGCTTTGAAAGCACTGTCTTCTAAAACTATCCTGGTTGAAATGTTAGGGTTTATAACAGAACCTTTATAAAGTTATCACCACAACATGACAATAGTCAAAACCATTACATTAAACAAACTCTTTCAAGTGTTCTCACATCTGGAAAAGTACTTTTTTCATTACTACCGAATCTTTGTACTAGTTAGCTAAAATGCCTTCACAGTTGCTTCTTTTTATGAGGAAGATGAGAATAAGGCTTGCATCTATCTATTTTCCTAATTGCATCATGTCGGAGACCCTTTTAATGAAGAAAATTAAAACTTATCAATGCTGATCTTTAATCATCTGAGAGTGATTACTAGTGGTACAAAGTAGTCACTCTTGCAAACAAAAAATAACTACAACAAAAAGCGATCTTTGAATTGTCATAGATTGGTTTGTTATACTATTGGACTCCAATACCAGCCAGGTATGGAGCTGCTGTTCTATCAAATGTGGTGCAGACATCTACTGTTTATTACTATAGAAAGTGTTGGGTAATAAAACTTAACAGTTGCTTAGAAATCATCAACTCAAATATGCCAGCTGAAATCTTCTATATTACGTGATGCCTTGGAAAACTTTTGCATAAATGTTTTGRCTGTTTCTGAAAGTAAAATCAGGAGACGCTGCCTGATTGGCGATGTTACAGGGTTTTGCTTGTTTGTACATACAGTTAAGCAGGGTTACCACCTCTACATTATGGCATAAAAACCTTTAACTGGCAAAGTCACTTTCTTAATGCCAGTGACGTGCATTTTCCTTCTTCTGTAAAAATAAGACATCCATTTGATTCAAGTTACCGGGGGGGNAGAAAATTTCCAAATACTCAGTTTTACATTTAGCTAAATTTTGCTAGATATTTGGAAGATTAAATCTGTACAGCACATCTTCTAGCTCAAAGTTCCTACATGCCATTTGACTGGGGATGTGCTGTTTCACAGAACAAGTAGATACATGACATTCCAGGACTCCAGGGACCACCAGGATCATCCTTGTAAACGCTGCCGCAGACTGCTACAACATAGGACATGAGGACTAAAACTGAGGGTTCCTTCTCTGTGCTTTCCTTGACGGTTTGAGACAAGCAAAGAGAAGTAATAGGAATTTAGAGGACTAATGAACATGATGACTTTGTAGGAGCTTGTAGGAGCCAGAAACTGGGAAGAAACGAGGGATACAGGACAACAGCTAAAAAGGGAATGAACGTATTTATGGGATAAAACCAACAACAACGAAAAAATCAAAGGTAATGGATAGATACTAAAGATGTGTGGACAAAAGGATGGGAGAGCAGTTTACAACCCTACTGAAAAACCCATTAAGTGCATCTCATCATCTTCTAATGCTTAATCCACAAGCTGAATTGCTACTGATCGTAGTTAACTATTACAGTCACTATATGAAACAGCAATTTTATAGTAATGAATAAAACAGAATGTGATCACACAATTTAAAGTTTACATTACAATGTAAATGGGATCAGAATTCTAATGTTCCCTAGGCAGTACTTCCACACTTCCCATTTTTCAGTTCGCAGTCTTAATATGACTTCTCAAATTTTGGATGCAATTTTCTATGTAAAAAAGCTTCCAAGGAATCAAAAATTCCAGTACTTCTAATCTTTTCTTCTTCATTAAAACCCCAAGCCTGGCTGTTCCTTCATTTTTGCCTACTCTGTCACAGTACGTGATGGAAGACAGAAACTTTTACCTCCCCCCACTTTGTACTTTAACTTTTCTTCCACTACTCAAAATTCTGATTTCTCAACTGTCTACATGCATGCCAGTCTATTTCTTCCTTTGCATGGGTATCAGGAAAAAAGCCACAAGAGGGACAGGAATGCGCTCTCTCTGTTCTTGACCGTGGTATCACGGTGACCCCTGGCTGCCAGAAGGAGAAATTTTGGAGAGCTTTCTCAGCGTGAGAGGGCTGGAGGCTCTAAAGACAACTGGTGTGTCCAAACGAAGTACCTACCGAAATGTGCAACGTAGTTTTCCAGCAACACGTAATTCAGCTAAATTTTTCCAAGACATTGTGAAAAGCATATTCTAGGGATCACGGTTACTTCACTAAATTTGATTTGCTTCTTCAAAGACTGAAGCAAAACCACTGTCTTAACAACTGACTTGCAAAAATATTCTTCCTCTTTCCCTCACAAATAGATCCAGTTTTAACTGACATCTTCAAAAAATATTCAGTCTGCAACAGACTCAGCACAAAAAATTTCAGTATGAAAGAATGATAATAAAGGGTAGAATGACTTCTGTAGAAGGCATTGCTATATGCACTCTAGTGCTACCTGAAAACATGAATTTGCCTTTTTTTTTTCTTTTTTTAAATAATTAGAGCAATTCATTACTCACCTACTGACAATCATCAATGCCAATGGTTTAATTAATAACTGACCGTTCCGTGGGCAGTCTCTACTGCCACTTTTAAAGTTACATTAACATTTGACTTGGTAGTCACCTATTTCTTAGCAGCAGAATTTTTACAGTAAGATAAAATGCATGATGAAGTTCACACCTATTTAAATCAAACTCCCATGTATCAAATTTAAAAGTTACATAGAACTTACCGAATAGTTTGAAGAGGAATGCGTACCTTCTTCACAATGATATCATAAAGCTGTTTGTTTCTTTAAAAAAATATTTAGTTGAATTAAGCATTATATATTCCATAAAGTGTTTCCAGTATCTACATAGTCAGAAAATAAAATACAAGGCAAAAAAATGCCTCAGTTGGGTCAGAACTGCTGCAATAGCTAACAAGCTTCCAAAATGCATAAATGAAAAAAAAAAAGACTGAAACTGGTCTTTGTTATACATCATTACAAAGGCACAAGCATGGCTAACTCATGGCCCCTTCTATAGCAAGTCACTGTAGAAGGTACATTTATTCCCACCTGAAACTGAAGATAGGTTTGTACAGACAAGATGCAATTGTTGATGTAACAAATGGTTTAGAGCAAGGAAAGTAGGCTGACAGAGTGTTAATCAGAGTTTATCCAGCTGTTCTTTAAAGAGAACCTGTGAAGGCTGTAAGTTTGACTTGTTCTGAAACCATTTCATTTAACGGGAGAAAATTTAAACACAAAGAATCTCTACCCTTTTCTAGTTACGTATTTGAATGAGACGAGATTCTCAACGTCCCTGTTGTCAAGAGACCCATGCTTCAGTTCAGGAATTACTGCATCTCACGTTTCTCTTACAGTGCAGAAAAAAATGCATTAGAAACAGTTGCAGCAATTCAGAATGTTACCGTCCTCCAGACATCCTTTTTGCCTCTTTGCAGGAGGTTATTATGCCTAAAGCAGAGCTGGTAACTAGATGGAAGGGATCATACCAGTGTTCCCTAATTGGCCACAGTGCAGTGTGAGCCAGGCTCAAACCATATTCAACTTCAGCTCAAGGCATGCTACGAGGGTTTGCAAGGCAGAACCAATCTGTTCCACAGTGAGCTACTGATGTGGTATCATCAGTGATTAGCAGTAGTATCTTTAACATTGACAGTTAGATCTGGAAGTTGTTGTCCATTCACATGTTTAAAGATGTTTAAGATGCCTATTACCATATTTTATAAAACACCAAAAATTCAAACTTTAGCCAAAGAGCTAATATAAAACTTCCAGCTTCAGGGATACTTTAAACACAGCTGGAGTGGGCTACAGCTTCTGACAAAACACCGTCAGGACAGTTAAGGACAAACTTTAAACAGAAAACATTTTTAGAACAGGCAGAAACCAATGTAATTTAAGAACTCCTATATGGTTACTTAATAACAAAAACTGAGCTAATAAATATACACGAGTTTATTTGTAAAGTGTTAAAGGAAAAAAAAGGAAAGCAGCTAAAACTTCTTTTCAGTGTAACAGTTACAGATTACTACAATTTATATTTTACAAACTGCAGAAGTCCATGTATCCATTTAACACTGCTGATCAAAATAAAAGCAAACATAAGAAAATATAAGCAAGATAATTAAGTAAGCAGTACCTAAAAGCTATGGATTCCAATATAGCTCGTACAAGATGGTTTCTGGTAGTGGAAGGTTTCAACCCCATGAAAGAGGCACATAAATATGGGTCATTCACAGAAACCTGCAGAAAAGATTTCACCATGAGTTCAATGAATTGTATTTGTAGGCTTTTGAGAAAGGAGTCAAATAGTAAGAAAAAAAATGACTTACGACAATTACAGGCAGCATAGTGAAAGAAGAAAATTGAAGACAATATGTAAGAGGTATATAGTGTTATTTCAGCTAACTCAGTGAACAGTTTAAATAGCTTCTTTCAACAGGAAAAAGGTTTAAGTGACTTCTTCCAAATTTGACATACTAAATAACACTAATCTGTATGACTTCTCTTTAAAATACATATAGTGTACACTTCAAGTGTCTAGGACAGGGCACACTGGTATTACTGTTCTCTAGCAAGATTTCACACATGCCTTTTTTTTTTTTTTTTTTTTAAACCACTCCTGAACTACTAAAAGATGAACTGACTTTTAAAAGTAACACTGAAAAGGATGGTAATACTTTTTATTAGGTTATACTGCAGCCTCTTTTCAGTGACACTGATAAACAGAGTCCAACTAAAATTCTAATGATCACTAAGTTGTCTTCTTTTTGCAGGAGAACTGGAGGATCGATTGATGAATCTCCTCTCCACCCCTCTGATGAACTTTATCACAAAATATTAGTTTGCTGGTCCATACGTGGTTTGTGACAATGTTAAATCTTATTTTCACTGTAGACAGTCATTTTTAAACTGAAACAATCCTTTCCAGTTGTATTGTGCTAAATATCAATTATGACAACACTTACCAGAAGTTTTAATTTCATGCTTATAAAATACATACACACATATTTATAAAGTAAATTAAGAAAATGCTATCATATGTTAAAAAAAACCCCAAATGTATGGATAGGTACATACAGCCAAAAGGAAAACTGGCATTTTGCAAAAGTTCCTAAACAGAAGAAACTTCTGCATTAAAGAAAATATTCTTTTTTTTCCATATACAAGTACCCTTCCCATTCTAGGAATGGAACCACTTGTCCAGCCCAGTAGCATAATAAGGATCCATGGCTTCCAAGTTTACAGTTTTTTTTATACAAGATAATAAACTAAAAAGCATAGACTCATATTCTACATAAGGGTGAGTATCTTGAAAGAATCAATCACTAAAAAAAAAAGAAAAAGGTAGCAGTGCATATATATGCATACACCCTAAGTTTTTGCTGTTACTACTAACCACAGCAAATTAACTCTGGAAACCTGCTTCTAGCAGAATAAGTAAGTGGAAAAATTATTAAAGCACATATTCACTCAATTTGAAATACACTTTCACAATGATGCTTCTCTCAGTGTGCTGCATCACAGCAGTAGAATTCAGTGAGAAAGAAACTTATTGCCTTAATATGGACAAGTAGAGAAACATTTTACTCTGTGTAGGAAATGAACATATGGGCTTCATAAGAACCCTCCCCAACCACTATCATTTTGAGGTCTATGAAACATTACCATACAATCAATTTGTGTTAGCATCTAGCCAGTGAAGCTAAGCTGGCATGTTACAGTCCCAGAAGTGTTCAACTCTGTTCATGTCCCTTTTCATACCATTTAATCCACTCAGTTTCTGAATTGATACAGATTCTGTTACCGTGAGTCTACTAGCTAAGCATGTTCCACTGAAACAAGCAGGGCTTTTAAAAGGCAAAGAAATTCACATTGGTGGATACTATTAGTGGTAACTAGATGTCACAGTTGAAGAGAAATCCATTCAGTTTTCTAAGTACAGCTTCTAAATTTGGAATGGGAATATGAGAATTTGGGAAAAAGAGACTGAATCAACGTTTACCAAGAAGCTAGCTGGGGTTCCTTCTGGAGACAGTGTCAAGAAAGCAAGGGGGAGACAAACCCGCAAAGCAAAACAAAAACCAACCAAACAAAAAAGTGGTTTTACCAACATCTCTAGAACTTAAATATTAGTAGAATTAAAGGTTCAAAAAACATTCAGACTAACATTTGTCTACCTCAGGATTCCTGTCTGCAAACACTGAAATTTGGCATGGCTCAACATTTGCTTATTCACAGCACAATTACTCACAGTAAACGCTACATGGAAGCATCCCAGCATAATCAAGCTTTATACCCCTAAAAATAAATATAATGATTAGGTCAGCTGTTTGAGAGAAGGTAGCTGGGCTATCAGCAGAAGAAATGAAATTTTTCTTTGCCTTGTTCCATTAACACACAGGACTTACACAAAGGTAAGGTTAAAGATGTTAAGTTTCTTTAGAAAAAACACTAGTCCTGGGAATGAACAAACCAAGTATGGCAGACCAATGAAGATCAAAATAAAATGCACTTTTGGACCCACACAGAGAGATGAGCTGTCAAAAATATTCCATGTAGCTCTAAAATGTATGTATGCAAACTAACAAATTACTATCTAAGACTTCTAAGATAAAAGAGAAGGTGGTGATTTTTTTKGGGGGGGAAAAAAAAAAGAATACTGTTTTCATCTTAATGGCTTTTCTTTCTTTGGGTAACACACTAACTTTTGAACACCTGACAGGCTCAAACATCAGTTGTCTATACATCAGAGAACCAGCTGACGGCAGACATTACTCAACCCCCACAGCACAGCAACAGCTTTCCCTTCATCTTGGCTGGTCCATCTGTCCAATACAATTTATAATGCTAATATTCCAAATGACAACTTGGAGACCAGGGCTACACCACAGTGTTTCTCCTGGACAGCAACACTGATTAGAAAAACAAAGTTTTGTGGAGACATGGATATTTTCATGTTGACATACCCACAATGTAGAAACAGCCACGCTGCTGAAAGCATGCTTTTAGTCAGATTATCTCATATTGCTTAGGAAAGTGGCACAACTAGATGAAAAAGTTTTGGGCTCTGCACAGTCCCTAAGCTAGCAACGGCTACATTAGCAAAACCTGTTTATTTTCATTCTGTATGAAGGTTTGTCTAAGAGCTCTGACTTGCAGCTCTGTCATATTTTGTGGTGACAAACTATTATTACCAACTGTCAAACCCATACTGGAAGCAACTGCTTTGTAGCTGAATAGGCAGTATGTCAGCTCCCCAGCTATCACAATTTGTCATTTAATGTAATGTATTAACTGGAATTCCCATCAATTCCAATTTAGACTAATATGCTAGACTGAACTGCAGTATCACCCTTGTTGCTGCCTCTGCACAGGGACAGTAACTCACATCTGTAATGAAACTCAAGAGAGATCATGAATCAGAGGTGGAAAGGACAGACAYGAGGATACGTAAGTCTCTAGCATAAATGGAAAGCAAGTAGAAAGAGCCCAGAGCTTGTGACCCAGAGGGGACCAAGTAATTGCAGGAAGTTCCTCAAATAGAGAGGATGGTAAAAGCAAGCTACTGGGAAATGGAGGGGACTAAAGTGGAGAACAAATGCCAGGAACTCCTTACTATACACATTGTGCTCAGCAACAAGGCACAAACCCTATTTTAAAGGGAAAAATCTAATTCAGATTAAAATCTGCATATCAAAGAAAGGTCTAAATATTACTATCTTTGCTTTTYGTAACAGCAGGACTTGCAATCTTGCTCATATTTAAGTACGTTTAAGTATTCTGATGAATTGCAACCTTCAGCTTGAAAAGAGGCAGAATAAAATGAATTCTTTTAGAACAGTGCTTAGAAGTATTGCCTCAATGAAGGCTTTGCACGAGGCAGAAACGCTATGGGATCGGTTTCTGTCTCTGCAGGCACTGCCTGAGTTAGTGTGGGCAAGTCATTTAGTTTATCTGTCCCCGAGGTCTCCATCTGCAAAATGGAAATAATTTTCCTGTTTCGTAGGGTTTTTCTCATGGGGGGCTGGTGTTTAAGCATTCTTATATGACAACGATCTTCATACGTTGTGGCGAGGGACAGAGAATAAGAACCCGAGTAGTACCGAATAAATACTGTGATAAGATGAAAATCACTACATTTAAACATGTAAAAGTTAAAATTTTAACTGGGTTATTAAAAATATATTCTCAATTATATCAATAATAATAATTTTACCTGAAAACCTGGAACAAAACAAACGCCTTGAGAATCAACAATACTCCGTGCCATTTTTTCCGTTTCATTTACATTGGTGAAAAGATCTGTAAAGATGCGTAAGTCATATGCTTTTATTATTTACTTCGATTTCTTCATATATTACTAAGAGACAAAAATCTAGAGTTAGACTATTTCCTTTTGTAATATTCTCAAACTACATGTTCAAAGGGAAACGATCACTTCTCCTGTATTTCATGTCCATCAGTCACATTAAAAAAAAAAAAATCTTATTCAGATGAAGACTAAATTCAAAAGGATCCTCTCATATCTGTTATGCTATAGCCTTTTAATCTTCACATCCTGTAAGAGGACATTAGCTTTCCAAATAGACATAAATGGGAATTGAGAATGCTAACAATGGCACCCTAAGTATGCTAAAAACCTAGATTTGCAGAAAATAAAATATGTTTTTTACCCCCAAAGATGATGTTATTGTCAGCCCAAGCACCAAATGACTACAGGGATAGTCCTTAATACCCATCATACTTTATCAGCACCCTTAATATTTTTACAAGTGACCGACACATAAATTTAAATAAGGTAGGTCCTAATATAACGTCTTTGATAGACGCTACTTTTATTCTTTGTCTAGCCGTATGTCTCCTTTCACAACTTTATAGACATCTCTCTTTAGCCTGTTCTTTACCCACATGCAGTTCTTATACTAACACCCATCTTCTGTAGTTTTAACTAATAATGTCCTTATGTGGCCACATAACATGTTTTTACAGAAGACAAGGTCTCCTGTAAATGAGAGCTATTGCTTTTTCTTGCCTAAAAAGTAAATTTTCCTATCAAAGATAAATTAGGTTAATGTAGCTCAATTTATCTCTGAAAAACCCATCTTGGTAACTTACCTGGGGTTTCAATTTACCTTTGTAGCCTTCACAAATTTGTTTGAAAGCTTTGGACTCTACTGTGCCCAGACTAATAATCCTAAACCACATCTTTTCCTTCTTGTTGTATTTGCTGTTACTGAACTATATATAGTACCTCTATGTCAGGACAGAAAATGAAAAAATTAAGTAAGATTGCCTTCACCTTGAAATTCCATACACTACTTTTTCAAAATTCTTAGAAGTGATCTGATCCCACTAAAAGAAGCCCATTAAACTAGGTTTGTCTTGCTGCAGAAATTCCTATTTCCAAACCTTTACCACTATTATATGTCTCATCTTCATCCATGTTGAGCCTCACCATCCTTACTGAGGCCATTAGCTTACCTTGTGTTTTGGCCCAATTTCTTCTGTAGAGCAAAAGTTTTACCCTTCTCTTTATTCGTAAAGCTGATAAAAGTTTCTGAATTCTGCTTCTCTGCAATCATATTTCCGGAAAATAAAGGTCTTACTTACAAAGAGTTTATAGCAACATGCCTATTTTTTTATCTCCCTCTAAAACTTCCCCAATTTTTGCCTGTGGTAACAACTGTAGGTCATGTCCATTTCACTACTCGCTAGCTAAAAATCCTTTATACTATTGCTCTGCGTATACCAGTAATATCCATTTTATGTATGGATAARTTCTATATGGATAAGTATCCATTTTAAGTATGGAATTTGAAGTAGCAAGCTTATATAYGTACCACTGATACTTGTATCTGCAGCACTGAACTGTGTATTGAATTGAGTAATTTCCTCAAAAGACGAGTGGCTGTTATTCTCTAGGCTCAGTCAAATGTTGAATGATGAAGACCTGAGGACTAATCTGAGTCATACTTAATCCTTAAGGGCACATACATGAGCATGTATATGCACATATGCACGAGAAGTTGACAAATTCAAGAAATGTTGAATTTTGTGGTGAGCTACACTTCAGGAAACCTTTCCCAGATAACCCAAAGTTTGAGACACTAATTCCTTTCTTGCACCATAGTAAAGGTGTACTAAATCTCTAAGTAAACCAAGTAAACAGTTTATTAGAACACTCAGAAAAGTTGTTCTATGAACAATCAGTGGTTTTGAACATCAACTACTATAGAGCTAGTACTTTTCTTAGTCTTTTATTAATCTGGAATGCAAATCTTTTCATTACATAATAGTCACAGTCAAAAGGCACATTACTTCTATGTAAAGCAACATACACAACACCGTTACTTTTAAAAATAAAGTTCTTCACGTTATTTTCCTGTAACTCAAACCTGTTATTAATTCTGAGATGTACAGCTAGAGATCTCTCAAAAGCATTACAGCAACTGTTTGTGGAATATTGCATTTACGATCATGCTACCTAGACTTAATTGGTAGTCAATTTCTGTGTTTCTCAACTGAAAATTCAAGTCCAAATACCCTAAACCAGCCCAAATACCCTAAACCAGCACACACCTAACTTTAGACAGGTCTCCTTTACACCATTTCTATCCAAGTCTGGATACCAGGTTAAAAAAACAAAAGGAGGCATGAGGGAGTTTGTCATGCTSAAGAAAAAGCAAGTGAGGAGTAAAATGTTTCAGGAAAATAAAAGCCTACAGAGGTAGGAGGGTCCAAGAGGCAGAGTCTGATGAGGAGATGATTGTGCAAACCAAACTCCCTGCAGTAAACACACTCAGCAGAGAACCTACTAATGAGACTGTGCATTTTCCACTGTCCAAAACATGTAGGCTAGTTTCTTCAATAATGGAAAATAAAAGCAAGCCCAGTAACATAAATAAAACCCCATAAAACAGTTTCTTAAGTAGTAATATATTTTACAGTGTATAAAATTAAAGAACTACTTACTTATATCCTGAGCCCATTTTATGGCAGTGCCAATGTCTGACATGCAGCCTTCAGTTAAGTAAACAACTTCTTCCCCAATCTTCCAACCAATCAGTGGATACAGACCTTAATTATTTTCCACGAAACAAAACAAAACACCTAGTTAAATTAAATGTTTCCAGAAAAAACATACACAAGCACCCCCCACAATAAACCTAGAAGTTTTTATTCAATTCCTTTGCAGAATTCAAGCTAAAAAAAATGTCACTGATAGAGGTTAAACGTATTGTTTAAAAATTTAGTGATGGGATTACAAGAGACTCGAACAACAGTTTGTTAAACCAAAGTTAACCTAAAAAAAAAATTCACTATCAAATTACAAAAAACCCCCTCTTTAAGCTAAAGAAGAGCTATCCGCACTTACGTTTTTTTTAAATGATAAGAAATTGTATATACTTAAAAATTTATCAATGTTTTCCTATTTGTTTTCAATCTATCTAATTTTCCCCAATGGTTTCCAAAAAGTCAGAATTTACTTCCCCAAAACATAAAACATGAAGGCTGGGCTTTCAGATGGGAAGCAAAAATACTAAAACAGACATATAAACAACAACAACAAAAGGGCAACACAAACTTAGAACATAGATCTTATTCACAGAACAGGATGAAAGTGATGTACTTTTTTATTCCTTTTTCAATATGCAATGCTTCCTCACACAGAAAGCAAAAAACAGAAAACAAGTTTCACAATTTGCCCATCCTTGTCCCCAACAAAGGCTATTGCCAGTTAACTATAGTATTTTACCTGTATGTTTGCCTAATATAAACAACAAAAGAAACATCCAAACTCATTAAAAATATTTGGTGACATACTTTGTCTATAACTACAAAAGATTAGCACTTCTATGGTTTACATGATGGGATTTGCAGGAAGTTACAATTTCACCAAATAGTTTTGGCTTTGCAGTGACTGAAAAAAAAAAATTCAATGACTTTGAAATTTTTTTTTCCTTATCTCTCAGAAGAAAGGCAGAAATACATAGGGCAAACACTGTTAGTTTATTTGAAAACACAATACAGCATCTTTCAAAGAGCTGTCTGCTTGAAGATACTATTACATTAGAAATAAACAGCCAATAACGAGGATAAACCTGACGATTTGTTCTCCCCTTTGCCCCCCCCCCAGATACGTTGAAACCTTAACAAAGAAAAGAGAGACATACTAATTAAAACTGTCAGTGTGAACACAAAGACCTTCTTGTTTGATATCTGTATTAGTAAGGACATAGCACAAAAGTCCTGCAGAGTACTGCTTTTAATGCTAAAGCAAAAAGACTTAGTTATCTAGCTGAACATTAGATGTCCTCCAGCACTGCAGCTGGACAAATGGTTTTTCAGGTCACTCGGTAAGAACCTAAGCATTCAGTGGCCACTTCACCAAACCCAAGTACCATAACTGTTGGAGTGAAGAAAGCACCCAGACCTTATGGGACCCTGCTCAGGACTCAGAGATCACGGGTAATGGAACAAAGGTAAATGAGTCCCAATAACTATAGGACCAGAAAAGCATCAGAAGGATCTAGGGATTCTCTCTACTTTCTCCAGGTGACTTTGCTGATATACAAGTGTCTCTCACAGAATCATCTCCAGTTTGCTTGCCTGTGTCCAAAAGAGTCACATGGTAGTACTAGTGCAATTGCAGAAACTTGGTTAGTATTGGAGGCTCTCTGGTGCTTACAAGGGAAAACAATTAGCAGTACCTATTTAGATTAAAGTTCGTATTTGTCTCTTGAAAGGAAAAAGGTGATATACACATCTCCAGATCCTTGGTGCAGGTCTCCCTTACAATCTTTATTTTCTACTAAAGGTGAAGCTGCAAAGCAGCAAGACCAAACAATTCATTGAGCCAAAAGTCGTAGAGAAGGACAGCTAATTAGGGACAGAGAAGTCCATCAGGTGGCCTTCCTAACGATGCTCACACCAGAATCTCTAGTAGTGTAAAATAATCTACCTCTAGGGAACAGATCAACATGACACTTGGCATGACTGCACTATCAGACTGCCAGAGAGATAGATTTAAAATCTATACAACACGTTTCCATCATTGAATTGTGAGAAGTGCTGTTGTCGAAGGAACTATTTTTTTTTTTTTAAACTGTCATACATAGCAACTAAATGTAGATCAGAAACTAGAACAGCAGCTAATGAATAGCTTGCACAAGGATGCTGTAGGGATTCACCTTGCAGTCTTAAATACATATGTCAACTTTAAAGACTGAACACATTACATTTCATGCCTAGGGCACTGAGAAAGCTAGGTACCTAACTTGTCCTACTAACCATACCACAAGACAGCCAAAGAACATAGGAAAAATAATTTTAACATAAATAACAGCCTAAAGCAGTAAAAGTTTCACAGCACTGCCTTAAAGATTTCAACTCCTATCAGATGACAATAGCCATATATTCTCTTAAAAGAAAACAAAATGGAAAAGCCTTACAGTATGTTTTTGCTATTATATTTCCACAGACTACATACATCTGATTTCCTAAGTAAAAGTATTATCATAATGACATCATTAATTAGCCTAAAAAGCATTTGCATTCCTAGGGAATTCAATGTCCGTGATACTCAGTTCTGACACATCTGTATTTGCCAAGGCCCTTCCAGACCTTAGCTGGTAAAAGTCTCCTTAGCACACTGCTCTCCTCCTCCCCAGCCTCACCCCTCCCATTTCAAATTGCAGGTTTCCTGAAATCAGTAACTGTTTAAAAATATGACAGACACAGAGAGACTGTGCAGGCAAATTTACTTCAGTATCATCTGTTGCTCTCTTGACAAATAGCCATCTATGACAAATTAACAAGCTTGACAGACCACAAATGTTCAGAACGACAGTTTTAAACACTAGAAACACATTGGGGAGCCTATTTTAAAAGAAAACTAATAATTGCTAATCCTGCATTATCTCACTGCACGTACTTTAACGTATAAGGGCTCAAGAGGAGGAACTTACAGTGATCCACTGGAACATTTTGATGTGAGAAGTCAGAGGACCAATCCCCTTTTTCTCCATTCCTGTACTGTATAATACTGCTATCAAGAAGAACAGGTGGGGGTGGGGGGGGGGGAGGGGACGGATGCAGGTAGCAGCCATAATTATTAGTGATGTTACTTAAATTCTCTTCTTGAGAAGCATATTTCAGGATAACCAAGATCTACATTTCTAATTAAGAATTTCCACAGTCTTCTGTTCCGAAAACACCTTCAAGCTGTTTTTCTACAGCTAAAACCAGAAGGAACAGCATAGCCCTGTTTTATCCCTTTTTGTACCCTCATCATTAACAGCTGTCGGGTAATGCGAAATACTCTAAAACTAAAATTTCACTAGCTTACTGTTCCGTGATGCAAAGAGATGCTCTCCAGTATTCACATTCCAGAAACCCCCTGTTCCCATCGTCAGTTTAACATCTCCTGGGTGAAAACAGCATTCCCCAAACAYGGCTGACTGCTGGTCAGCTACCTGCCGTACCAACAAAAACAATACAAGTTAGCTACYAACTGGATTTTAAAATGTCAATGCAAACACTTCAGAGTTCTGAATACAAATAACCATTCAGAAAGGAATTGAGCATGAAGAGAGGACTCATATACAATTTCTTAAGTATTTGTAGGCCATTCCAACAGTCAGATTTATCACTAGAATCAAGTTACACCAAGTTTGGACACAACGTGAACGTCTGTAGTATTGCTTGCAACACAGAAAAATATGTTATGGAAACAAAAAAAATATTTTATGTTTTAGTATTTGACAAGGATAAATGGGGCATTTGCAATGCTACAGAGTAGCTTGGCTTCAATTCCTCTTCCCCCAAATAGAAAGTTGAAGTTTTGCGCTCTCACCTTCCTTTTTCCCTGCTACCCCTCCTGTACCAGATTATTCCATGCTCAATTTTTCAACAACGATGATGGTTATTAAATGTATTTACTTATGTTTGTGCCTTGGTGAAACAGTAAATTTGCAGATAAATTGAGTCTACAATTCTTTAAAAATAGCAAGAGAAATTAATGTTAGATAGATGACATTTTTTCCATTTAGCTCAATTCAAGCAGATTTTCTACAAGTCATCACTTTACAAAAATAATGGGTTTTTCTTATCCAAATCCTAATTACTGAGGCAAGAACATGTTATTCTCCATTTATTTTCAGTGAAAAAAAAGAAATAAAAGGTACCACAAGTGGATCTATTAACAAATACTCTTACATTTGTGTCGTACTGAAGTCAAGCCAGGATGGACCCCATTGCACAACTTTATATAGAACAACTGATTTTAAGCCAGAGAGAGAGACATTACCAGAGCTTAGAGCAGAACCCAGCTCTGTTAAGTCTTAATTCAGTGCTTAACCATTTGGTCATCTAACCTTAATGGACCTCAACCTCTAGAAATCCCTTCCCATTCCTCTCTCCTCCTTTCCCCCTAAGGTTGTAAACCGAGTTTTTGGAGAAAAATTCAACAACCAATTCTACTGTAGTTAAGTCACAGAGAAGGAATAGAGAATACTTACTAAACAAGCAAGTATTAAATCAAAGCTAGATAAAAAGAATATAGGTACAAATATACAGATTTAAGTAAGAAAACATTTTCACTCACYACTGCCATTATTGGAATAGGTACCCCAAATACTTCAGAGTCAGCTGATCCAAAGTTGAAGCTTAAAACAAAGGTTATGGAGAAACATCACAACACTAAATCGACCTTTTTGTTAAAATGAAATCTAGATATATAAGGCCTGGGTCTGCATCACACATGAAAGGTAATGCTACTGATTTATTTTAAAGAAAGCATTAAAACTATCACTTTAAGAAATGCTGATAGTAAAAATAAAGTTTTGGATGTAGTGTTAAAAAAAAGTACATCTGCTTATAAAAATAATTTAATTTTTTTTGTGTATCTATATATTACTTTGCCTGTGCAGATTATGTAGTATTTTTCTAAAGGCAATTAATTTAACAGGTATCATATTCTTTTAAATATGCCCTCATAGTTACCTTGTGTCTTTCACTGGAGGATAAATAGACATTGGAATGGAAAGTAAATTACACAAAGTGGGGTTCCAGCATTTCTGAAACAATATGGAAAAAGTGAAAATGTCAGCAACTCTCTCTGAAGCACAATAAATATCAACAACATTTTTTTGGAACAGCACGTACCATAAAGGGTTCAAAAACACCTGTAGCACTGGCATTTGAGTAATCTGTAGCATACACAGAACCTACCATAAAAAAAAGAACAAAGTAAGATTTTAGATATCCAAATATTTAAAGTCATTTTAAACATACTTTTTCTTTAAACATCTCGGTGGCTCCCATGAAATATAAACTGAGTGTCTATAGGCAAAGTCATAATGATACAATGAGCACACAAACTTTACCTGCTGCTCATTATAATGTGTATATATTAATTACCTTATTTTACCCTCATGAAACTGGCTAGAAGAGAGCCGGTACTTTTGAAAACATGTACAACACTGATTGCATCACTGTCTATCATAATCTATCCAATTGCTCAGGCATTAGCCGTCAGGACAGAAACTTGTAATACTGCCACATTTGTTTTGTTCTTTTTCTCTCACAGGTACTTTTCTTCAATCAAGGCCAATTAGTTCTGGTAGTCCTCTTTAAATCTTAAATGCTTAAAAGGTTGATTACACTGAATAATTATTTCCCTTTCTGACTACCCTTCCAGGCAGGCCCAAAGAATAATTAATTCAGAAGTTTTGTTTTTTGTTTTTTTGTTTGTTTGTTTGTCTGTTTTGGGTTTTTTTGTTGTTTGTTTGTTTTTTAACAGTAAATATATTACAATATGCATCAATTATAAAACAAGCACAAATCATCAAAAAAGTATTTGAATTCTAGGAAATATCAACGACAGTCATGAACATCATTACTTAGATTCCAGTATGTTTTATTAATATTTAAGAGGAACTGTAACATTCACCTTTAGTCAATCTATACAGTAACCATGTGTCAACTGTTCCAAAGCAGCAGTTATTTTTTTTGGCAGCTTCTTCAGCCTGGGAACAAATATACATAGAAAAAAAGTATTTACAACTGGGTACAATAAAGAGAAGCATATTTCCTGATTCCTTTTCTCATTTTCTTTGTGGTTAATGATCATGTCCCCAGAAAATAAGTCTCTGATTGCCAATATTTCTTCTAAAAAAGGGCGAGTCAGCTATATAAGTAATGTTACCCTGCAGTTCATGCTCTTAAAAGAGAATAAGCTCGGTTTCTTACAGTTGCTGCTAAGGAAAGAAAAACAATTAATCTTCTACTGCGGTGGCATCAGAGCCTTAAGAAGGGAAACTTTATAATCACAATTATAACAGTGGTGAAGGAGTGGTGAATAAAGAAAACAAGGTCCTGCATACTGCACTTAAATAAAAAATTAACAGAAATAGAAGAAATGAGTGTATTTTAAAATATGTGCTTGAGAACAATAAAGACAGAGCCATCATTTTAGGGTTTATGATGTCTGTAAAAAGTTCAAAATGTTACTTTTCCTTGGGATTTTTTTCCCCCTTTAAAATGGGAAATTCAGGTTTAATCTAATTTTTACTAACTGATACTGCGTACAACTACATAATTCAGAAAAAGAACACACAAACTAGTTCACTCAAAACATGACTGAATACATTATTTTCTGTAATTAAGAGCCATGAATTTTTGAGCTTCTTGGTTTGATAATCATGTATTTTAAGTATCAGTGCCTGACCAAATGTGGGAGAATGTTCATCTTATACTGAAAACTCAGCAGCTGCATAACCTTCAATTCTATAATCCTCCAAATTCACACCTCACATTTTCAAAAGGTCCAACCAAAACATGCCAGTAAAAAATTATACTTGACCTTCTCAATAGTTAGTTTAGTGACAGAAAATACCAGACAAAACTCAAAAGATTTCGGGGTTTCTTTACACAGGGTAGAAAATCAGTGATAACCATTTTCTTCAAAAATAACTTGAAAATTAACATAGAAAATAGGATGACTGAAGTTATAAATACAATAGGAAGAAACAAGGAAAATGGTAAGGATTAGAGCAAAGAATAGAGCAACAAATAGCTCAGTGCTCATTAGTCTGTTAGATTATTCCAGCACAGCTTATTTTATGTGTAGTTTCCTATTTACACTACAACAAAATGCAAAATAAATTGCAGTGTTTGATTGTTCAGTATGGTATTATTTGTGAAACTGTAAACACTGGAATAATGCAGAGTGGAAAGATAAGAGTGCCAGTTGAAAATAAATACAATTGTCATGCAAAACTAGAGTGCAAGCAACTTTTAAACAAAGTACAATTACTAATTGTATAATTATATGAAGTTAAATAAGGTGATTTGATTATGATTCTTATGCATGAAGAAAACTTTTTACTACTACACGCTTCCAGAATCAGAGGAAAAAGTTGTATAAACATGAGTAGATATTTAGGTAGACAGGCTTTGAACATTAACACAGCTAAAAGTCTTTCATTCTGGTTCTTTTGAGGAAAAGAACAAGCAAGACAAAACTGAAGAGGTTACAACCAACCTAAGTCACTAGCCATTATTATGACTTAAGAAAGCTATTATTGTTCTCTTTCCAGCTTACCTCGTGTATGTTTTTAAAAACCCATGACAACTTCATAGAAGTTTGTTGTGTYGAAAAAGTAAGAAAACTTGGTGCCAAATATCGATCATTCCCAGTCAAGAAATGAAGCACTGTAAAAATAACATGGATTACCTGTTTCAAAAGAAAACAGTTAATTTTTAATCTCTCCCTTTAAAGGTTTCTGATCAATTATCTTTAAAGGATGACAACACAGATGAAAGCTGCTGACATGAGATTAGATTCAGAAAGCTTAAATTCTGTTAGAGAATCCTTATGTTGGATTTCAACAGATAGCCTTCCCACAACAAATACCACAGGAAAGAGCAGCTGCACTAAGCAAGTCTGTTTTACTGACTTCTGCTGGCACACTGATAGAGACTGCTCTGCATTACGAAGACAGGTCACCTATATGAGCACAATGCATGATGTGGTTGACAGTATTACATACTGTTATTCCAGTGAAAGTTCTCCTACAGTAGACAGGCTTAATCATGTTTTACTAGATTAACCAAAATTTAATCAAGTTTTCATTCACAAAAGAAATCAGTGGCAAAACCAAGAATTTAACTTCTTATTGTGAGTGTGCTAGTTAGTTTCCACTTACGGGAAAAGTAACTTCAGTTTTTCCACTTATAGCAAATCTTTCTCTTCTAAAGGTATGAAGCACAAGCCATGAGCAGCATAAAACATACCTTCTATAAATAATCTGAGCAAAGAGTACATTAAAAAAAAAAAAAAAAACCCAAACAAAAAACCCAAAACACCGCCAACCAAGAACTACCTACATCCAAAAATTATGCCGTAACAGTGTTAACATGAAACATTTTAATACAACAAAGAGACTAAAAAGTCACAAAATGTGTGCTAGACTTACAGGTATCTTCTCCCATAATTACCTTCAGGCTATCAGTGCTGCATTTTTTTTGGTACTATCGTCCATGCTAATCTTGCTCAGTTAAATGTTTTTAGGCCACAGCATGTCATGTTAACATGGTAACAGGACACTACAGTATTTCATATATTGCCCTTACTCTTCATAAAAATGAAACAGTTCTAATATGTCCAAGCAGTATCTAGCTTAGCACAGTTTTACCTTCAGCAGAAGGGACTTATTCCAGGAATTCACAAGTTCAGCACTTCTTAAGTCTTGCCAACTTATGAAATTATGAAAAGGTTTCCCTGTCCTCCTGAAAAACAGTATTTGAACATTCCCATTTAAAACTACAGAACATACACTGCCCAAAAAATTCAACATCATTCACCATTTCCAGTCAGGACACTTAACACTAGGTCAATTCCTGAAATAAGTGCGTATCCTCCTGGTGGATTTGAGGAATTGGTAATAGGCATGCGRACATTTTGAGTGTGAGGCTTCTCACCAGAATTAAAAAATACGTATGTATTCATCTCTTCCAAAGTACTAAGAACAAAACAAAAAGGACATACACTTATAAACTGTTCTGAACTGCTGTAAGGTGTGGCTGTGCAAACACAAGAGAACATGAGTGACTGACATTTGTTGCTTTCAGGTTGTGACTTGACCGAGTTCAACATTTCTACAGTCTGCTTCTATGAATACAAATGAATACAAATTCATTTTAAACAACACACAGTATACATACTTATGCCATGTAATGAAAGTTGATCTCTGCGTTGAGATGCCAAGACCAGCAATTTGCCTCATGTGAAGTCCCGCAGCTAAAAACCAAAAACAAACCACACAAAAAAAGCATTATTTGAAGAAACAAAAATACAACTTGTCCAATATAACTATAAACCCTATGGAATACTTAGGAAATTAATAATTTAAGAGAATATAAATCTCTACAGACTGGCCAACTAAGTGGCTAGAGCAGTGAAATGTCAGCAAACTCCGAGTCAGACCAACTGATTCCAAACCAGGTGAATAAACCTATGTATTTTACAAAAGCAGTTGTGGCACACTGACCTGTTCCACCTTCTGAAAGGCCTATTGATACTTTACTTGAACAATCCCAGAGACAGGCAGGTAGGTTACGTATGCCTATATAATCAATTAAAATGTGCATTTCACATGGATGAATCTGAACGAAAGCACAAACAGAAGGAGTAAGTGCCTTTACAAACTTATGGAAGGAAATTCCATAAAGAAACAAAACTAGATTGATTCTGTAGGCAGTAAAGAGATTAATGTCAATATGCCATGATTTTTTACATCACTTTAATAATGACATCTCACCTTAAATATTATATTCCTTAAGCAATCTTTCAGAATTCATAAGAACAAATTTGCTTAAACCAYGTATCACTGAATGCAACAAAGTATACTTCAAATTCAGAAGTATAAAAATGTACATTTGGGTATGCATCAATTTTGCTGTTAAACCTTACCTTCAAATAACTGTTACAGAACATTTTTTCTAATATATATAATTGTAAATAATTAAGTATGTCCACAGCTATTTTCAAAGCAGCTCTGGTTGGCTTCACAAGTACCTCCATGCATGCTTCCAGAAGCAAAATTRTGGGAAAAAAAAATACATTAAGAAATTCCACTTAAATGACAGACTACCTATTTTGTCCAAAATACTGTTACTCTGAAGGGCTCTCAATCCTGCTACTTTAACAAATCACAGGTTAAGTAGGTCCTGCTCATACATGTTCTTATGTTAACTTTCATGTGCAAAGTTACTCATCTGCATACACATATACTGCAGACTCTACAACCAACAGCCTCCAAGTGACAATTACAGAAGGGGTTTCACAGAGAAAGGGCATGTCTTGCTCTGCTGACCTCTACATGTGCTGCTGCACCTTCCCTTATACTGGTCCTTGCATTCACGCAGGCAGTGGTATCAGGGCCCTCAATCAGCTGAAAATTAAATCAGTGCTTTCGCAAGGCTACCTGCTCCAACTGCCTGCACAAGTACTGCTGGTAGCAGGAGCGTACGGGAGGAGGACATGGGAGTGGGTGGCTTGAGAACGGCAGTATTTCTTTTTCAGTAGCAGCTGGGTCTAAACTGAAGGCAAAGCCATACCAGTACTGCCACAGCTCAATGCCGGTTAGAGTGGCATGTCTTACTCCTCCCCATCTTCACAAGCTGCACACTCCCACCACTTTTCCTGTGACAACTACCATGCTCTCTAGACCCCAGTAAGAGTAGACCTAACTTCCATCAAAGAGAAAAACAAAACAGAAGACAAAGCACAGATACTTTTCAGCTAAGCTGGTGAGCTAAGCTGTCTCCTGGAACGGTTGAACGAGTACCAGAGAGTGAGATAGAGGTGAGACCATGCAGCCAGAAGCAGTTTCTACCTTTAGGTAGTACTGAACTACATCAGCTCATCCACCCGTGCATGGAATCAGATGTTTTAGCTCCACAAGCCCTGTAAACTGAAGTGCTCCTATGCCTTCCTTCTGCTTCTAGACAGTTGTTCCTGCCCCTGGTACCACACCCTCTCTTGTGCTGGCACAAGTATTTGTGAAGCTCTGCTGGCATAAACAACTGCACAGTGATTTGACTCAGCAAACTGCTCTGGACTTGAAACAAGCCTGTAAAAAGGAGGGTGGGACTGCTTCTTTTGACAGCAGTGTGGGCTTATGCTCACTTACGTTATATAACCACTTAAAAATGACTTGCCGACAGTGCGCACAGCTTGGCCACAAGAAAAGCTTCCCCTTGTAAAACTAGCTGAAAAATCTTGCTTCCTGATTTGCCCCACAGAATGGAAGTAGAGGAAGCTAGTAAGGTCTTCAGGGGTTGAGGTGGCATCGCTATTCTTGTGACAGGACAGTTGTGGCTGCTGAGAAAACAGAACAAGAGCCCAAAATAATCAGCTGCAGCTTACACCTGCTAACTGTTACTTTCCCTGTCCCCTAGGCTGCCTTCCAAAGGAAAAGACAAGAGCAGTTTTGCCTTGAGCCAGGCCTGGAGGCAGAGCAACACTTGGAGACCAAACTGCAAGAGGGGCTGAACAGGAGGAACTTTAGGCACTGAAAGAAAGTATGACGCATACGCACATGACAAGGAGGCTGGGGCACTGTGAGAAAGCAAGCTGGGGTGCAGCTGACAGGTCCACGGCATCAGCGTGGCACATAAGGTGATCCATGCTGGATCACAGAATGCTGGCACTGGTATAATGGGAAAGCCGTGGGAGTTGTAGAGAGTAAGCACACGGTTAGAGTGGAATCCAGAAAAGGGGGGGGGGGGGAACTTCTGAAGTTTGGCAGAAAAGGGAGTTGTGTGTGTTTTAGTGCGTGGAGTACTAGGAAATTTTAGGCTAAAGTACAAATAGAAAAGAACAATAATACAGAAATCAGATGGTAAGAACTATTTGTAGTTTGAATGGGGAAAGTGGGAATATCGGGTTGTAATCGAGCGAGCACAACTATGCAGCACCCTACTTTCATTCTCTCGTAACACTCACATCCGCACACACGAAGCAGCAGTAGAATAACGGGGAATCAGAAGGGGAAACAAGCCTACTCTCTGTTCGTATACAGAGGCATCTAGAGGAAGGAAGACAGACACTGGGGAAGGATACATATACAAAAACCTGGAGCAACAAGGTGCTGTCACTGACATGTAAATCAAGTATGCACACTGCTTCTGGTTCTACTTCAATCCTCATCTGGCCCCACTGAAAGAAAAACAAGTAATTGAAGTGTCCTATTTTACATAATGATTGAATAGGCCTTTTTTTGTAGACCTGTGCTCAGTGATGAATTTTCAGTACTTTTTAAAAGTAAATTAAGATAATCTTATTATCTAATTATCTAACTTTACTAATTTTGATGAATAATTAATTAACTTCTCAAACTTTATAAGCTATTACCTTGTACAGCCTCTTTTATTACACCAACAAACTGACTCCACAGCACTTCAGGATCTAATTCAACCCAGCCAGGACGAGGATAAAGGGATTCCACCTGTTCATGAAAGACACACAGCATTGTTACAATCCCTAGTTCACAGAAACCAGCATTCTTCTGAAGTTTGTGCAAACACACTTGTTTTTGCTTTTTTTTGTTCTTAATTTTCTGAATCTACCAGAAGAGGAGAAACAACAGCATTTGTCGCTTTTAAAACATGGCTGAACGTGTGTGTGTGTGATCTCTAGAAGACCACCTCCACTCAGAGAGAATAAAGAAGCCTAAACGCCCAGGAAGAGGGAAGCCTATAAACCCCTTTCGGGGCTCCAAACTGGAAACCAGGTTTCTCAGAGAGCCTTTTGGCTCCACTGCTGAACTCGGACGTTGATGCCTCTGAGCAGCTCACTAGCAGTGCGGCACAGCAGGCCAGGGATCACCTGCTAGATGGGCTTCCAGCGAGAGGAAGTGTCAGCTCCACTGAGAATATCCCCTTCCATCTCTGAAAATCCATCAAATTTCTTACACTTCTCCTTGCTGCAAATCTTTTCATTACAATAGCGGACAATAAAGAAGTTAATTCTGGAGATCACCTTGATCCCAAAATCACGAGCCATGTGAACCAAAAGCAGCCTGAAATTCATGTTCCAAAGTTAATGCTTTTTTACACAGCACTGTTACATAATGGGACGTGTGTAAATGCAAGTCCTATGCAAGTCTCAGCTATCCCCTACCAACAAAACTCGTTTTGTTTGGAGAGGGATTAGTCGACAAGCGACTAAAGCAGAGGTAACAGGGAAAGGTGGGCGGCAGCAAACGCTGAGATAACGGGGCGAGTGCAACGGTGGTATCCCCGTGGGGCTCCCAGCCGGGCTGGGGGTTTCGTTTCACCCAGGCTGGTCTGAGGGCCCTCGCAGAGCCGTCCCCACCCGACCCGGCTCAGGGGATGCCCGTGCACTGGGAAAAGCCAAGCCTGTGAACGCTTCCCAAGCCCAGCTCCGACCTGAGCCCCGCCTGGACAACCCGCCGCCTCCCGGGACCCCGCACGGGTGAGGGACCTGGAGACCCGCAGGCCAAAACCGCCCGGCACTCAGGGGAGAGCGGGCACGTTCGGCCCCGCCCGCAGGCGCCCGCCTCCGGCGACGGCTCACGAGGCAAATGCCGCCTCCGGCTGCCCTCGCCCGCCGAGTCCCTCCGCTCTCGCCCGGGGAAGGGCGGCCGCGCCGCCCGGCCCGGCGGCGAGGTGAGGGCGCCGCCCGCCGCTGCCCCCCCGCCGCACATTCACCTTCCTGCAGCTGGAGCCTCTGATCGCAGCCGCCCGGTCATAGACGTAGCACTTCACCACCGTGCTGCCCACGTCGACCCCCACCACGTACCGCGCGGGGGCGGCGCCGCTCTCCTGCTGCCCGCACGGCATCGCCTGCCGCGGCCCGGCGCGCAGGGATCGCGGAGTGCGGGCGGGCGGCCGCCGCCCGCCAGAAAACCGCCGCCCCGGCGCGGGGCGGGCGCCCGGCCGGGCCTATGGGCGCGGGAGCGCGGCGGGAGGCGGATCGCGCCACGGCGAT
>JAYKAV010002805.1:41413-52130 GCA_035582835.1 Phoebastria nigripes
CGGGTGGCCAGGCCACATACAGAGGAAAGACGCCAAAACAAAACCCCGTGTTTATTCTGCAGTTTCTATATAAATTTACCAAATGCACGTAAAAGGCTTTAATTAAACACCACCAACTGTTACAGGATTTCTAAAGGACAGACTTCAGCAGGCACCACTGGAATACTTCCTCACAGAGCCAATACTGACTCTAGGTGAACATACTGCCTCAACCCAACTCCTCCTTACAGCTGTACCGCATGGAAAAATGTCAGCGAGGGTGGGTGTTTGGTAAACAACTAGGGTATGGTCACTCCTGGGATTTGCCATGGAAGGTAGTGAGCATCAGTGAACAAATTACATGTAATTATACAGAGTCTTCACCTGCAGCAATTCTCTTGTGCTATCATTTTCCTTCACAGAGGGAACCGCCTTTAAAATTACTGTTGGAACAGAGTTAGTGACAGAAATGTTCCCATATTGCCCTTAAATGGGGGGGTGGTTTTTAAACAGGAACAACCAGAAATACTCTCATTTAAGCAATAAAATTCAGGATGCTCAACCCCAAACTAGTATCAGTAGAATTTAGTTTTAACCCCAATTTAATTAGAAGAATTAATAAATTAGTTTTAACTTCTCATTTAATTAGAGCAGGAAAAGCAAAAGCAAAAAATACATAGAAAATATTTTCCCCTTGCACTTCTGTTTAGCCCCTCTTACAAAAAGTTGCCCTATGACCAACAAAACCATACTATGTGGGATAACAGTCTGATGTTACTGGATCTTTAAACCAGGAACACTAACGACAGTGAAAGCCACATAAGGAGAGGCTCTCCACCTCACCCGGGCAGTAGCAGAGGTCACTGGGACAAAGGTTTGGATCACAGGGAACTGAAGGCATGTGAAAGAGAAAGCCAAGGAATGGCTGCTTTGCCTCTCGTCCCTAAGGAACAACTCATTAAAAAGTCATCATCTCTTTAACTTTTATATTCTCTTTGACTATAACTTGACAAGTTATAATCTCTTGACATACAGCTAATAGATGTATGCCAGAGAAAGGTATCAAGTACTTCATATCTGATTAAGACTATTTTTCTTCAAACTAATTTCATTATTCTGTTAGTTTCAGTAAGGAATAATTATTTAGAACTCCTGAAGAAAGCTCCCTAAGTAAGATTCAACATGTGTAACTGGTATAAAAGGCTAAAACCTCTCCAAACATTCAAAAACTAAGAAGCCTTAAGTAAAATTGGGAAAATACATCTAGACATCCTTCATGTTTTTACAGTATCAATACAAGTGGGGCCCGTCTCACTGCAAGATGATGCAAAACGTCCAAGAAGAAAATGGAGGTGCAGGTTACTTTTTTCTTTTACAACCTCTTAATGTAACAAATACATACCCCTCTGATTCACTGTATTGCATGGAAGTGACCATAAGCCCATTTCTTCATGCAAATCTTAAACTCTGTTTAATACATTAATAAGAACTTAGATGCATCTTGAAAAGGAACACCATATACACATTGGAAAGAGATAACATGAACCAATTTGCATAGTTGCAGTCCATACGTAATCTTAGTTATATAGCATGTATTAGAATTGCTCAATTTATGACAGGCTTATGAAATACRAATTTTATATTATTGTTCTGTTCGCAGTGTGATAAAAACAATGCAATAAAGGAGGCAACGGGTTTTCAGACATGCATAGCTTGTCCACACATGACTTATCTGGCATTAGCTTATGTTATTTTGTCATAAATAATATCATTCCCACACATGCACTTTGTCTATCCAAAACCTGTGTCACCCTCAGAGAAAAATTTTATCGCCAACATGGGTAAAAGCCCCAAGTTCATCTTAGCACAGACAAGAAACATTCAATTTGAAGTGAAGATGTACGGACACCCTCCTCTTACACTGCACTGCAATGCTGGTAACAAGCCTGCGTCACCTCTACTACCGCCCTAGTCTTCCTGTTTGAGTGAGAGCATGCAGGTGCCATTTCCACTGTTCAGAAGGCAGAGAATTCACACACCTGGGATCACGTACCAATTACCGCAGCAGCTATGTCCCGTACTTCTGCATCTTCTCTGCTAAAATCCTCCGTTCTTTGGTCTCTGGAAAGCGTGACTGGTCTTATCTTTTACTGGAATATCAAACCAAATGAAGGAGTGGAGGCACTCCAGGGACCTGTCCAATGCTGTAGCAAAAGGAAAGAGTTATTAAGTAAAACCAACCAAATGGCAGAACATCAGGGACAAGAAGATCCTCCATCGCTGGCAGCAATGGCAAAACCTCCACCATGAGTAATTTATATTGAATATTTGTAAGCAATGTCATCATGCTCAGCATGTTTCAGTCAGCAACAAGTACACTTTAGAGGATGCCAAGCTAAGAGGAGTTTGCCCCAGTTATCCAGGTTAAAATAGGCCTTGAGAGATAGGAATGCTACAGATGCAGCAGACCTAATTACTAGAAAGAAAACATGATCTTGACATTTTCTAGGATCAGATTATTAATTAAAATTTCCAAATTATTAATTAAACTGTATTTGGAATAGGTAACTTATTTTTTCTTTTCAATAAAGGTATTCTCAGGAGCATTTCTGTTGTGCGACTGGTACATAGGAGCCTCTTTGGTCACCCCAGGCTTCCAGTATGAATCAAACTTGCCATGGGCAGTGCTAACAGGATTCCAGCTACTGGAATCTAGGAGAGCAAGACCCAAAACTTGTAATGCATGGTTTTTTTCTTTAACTTCCCTTCCCTAGCTGTATTTTGTCAAGATGCATCTACCCTTCTACTGCCTCATCAAACTCTTCCTTACCATTTTACCCACTTCCTTAGCTCTACCATTTTAACAMGTTTTAACATTATGAAAGCGTTGACCTCAGGGTCTTTAGTCAGTTTGCATTTAAATAAGAAAGAGTCCACTAATTTCTATTGCTCCATTGGTCGGTGCAGCCCACATACATCATTCATTAAGCCTTGCCTGGAAACTTAACAGACAGCCCAAAATGAAAGTGATGACCTTTTGGCAAATTTTGCTGCAATAATTTACCATATGACCATTCTCAGCAGTTCCTCCTGTACTCCTGCCAGAATTTACCACTCTCCTTGAAGTCAACAGACACAACCACATACAATGACATCAGTTAATCTAGCATGTTAGCTTCGTGGGTGATTTGAGTTTTAGGTGGCGATGGGATGTTTCTTAAGCAGTTCCACTCTTGCTAAATCATCCCGCCCTCACACTGCGAACTGTTGTACCAACACAGCTGTTCTTGTGGCTCCATGGTGAACTATCAGGCTGAAAAATAACATGGGGGAAAGAGTTTCAATCAGATTAATTCCTTGATATCATTCATAATGTGGTGACACAAACAGTTTGGCACGATCCAGTGGGAACAAGTAATAAGAGACTGTTTAAGCCAGCATTTTCACTAGAGAATTGCACATCAAAACTGTGCCCACATACGTGAGGTTTTGCATTGTGCCTGAAGCACAAGCAGTCCTTCCTTCCTGCCAGCTCTGCGACCCAAGTAACCTTTGCCAGAGAATGAGGTGGACTTTAGGACAATCATGTTTTAAGCCAAAAATTTATCTACCAAAGCAAGTGAAGTGAAAACTGGTGTACTTATTCTGTTAATGTTTCATTATTTGCCCATGCATTTAACCCATGCTAAGTAATATCTACATTTAGAGATGTGCAATGTGTATATACGAGACAACGTCCATCATCCTTTGGACGTCTTTTAAGGAATTATGATGTGGACTAAAAATGAYAGAACTATGAATAGCTTTTGAGAAAATAAGAGATTGAGTCCCATATCTCTGTGTGTATGTACGTATATATGYGTGTGTGTGCGTGTGTGTATATATACATGTGAGGAATGGTCATTTGTACCTAGAAAATCCAGGGCTGAACAGCTCTTTAAAAGAACATTGATTTCAAAGTCTGGAAATTCACAGGAAAAAAATCTAAAAATAAAGAGAGGAAAATGGCCATCAATGAAGTTTAAGAACAAGAGAATGGATATAGTAGAGGATAAAGGGATGAAAAAGCACTTAAGAACTATTGTTTCAATGAGACCTAGCCACTTAAAAAAAAAAAAAAAAAAGGAATTAAAAAAGAAAGCAAGGGGAAGGAAAAGGAAAAAATTTAAACACAGAAAAAACTAGAAGAACGAACCATCTCAATATAGGCTCAGTAAACTCAGAGGTTCCAGCAGCCTACGCTGCTCCTCCATTTACCCTGCTGAGTTAAGTTTGAATGACTGACAAAGCATTTCAGCTGTTTCAAATAAGTACGTACTAGAAGAAACATCAGAACATCAGCTAATAGTAAATGCCACATTCTATCCCAAATTAGTGCTAAATCTGAAACATGCATAGGTTACTCTGAAATAGATCACTCACTTGAACTGGAATCACAGTTCTTGCTTTACCCTGTACCCTCAACATGCTAAAAGTTGCCAACTTTGAATTCTATTGGAATTGTTACTGGCACAGAAATTACGTTTTGGCTTTTGATTGCCAGCCTTTGTCTTTCTTGTCATTACCCAAAATACAGGACTAAGGGCGATTATCAACTTTCATAAAGCAATGCTGATGCAGTAATGCTTACTGACCAAGTTTTACCAGAAAAAATAGTAAGTTTTAATGAAAAATGCTTTCTCTGTCCTTTCAAATAACAGGAATCAGGTTTACTGTTTGCACTTGATGGCATTGCAACTCCTTCTGTTCTCTTTGATTTGTATTGTCTTTCAAAGCAGAAAAGAAACAGGAAATTTGTAAATTAAGGAAAATAAGAGTAAACACCCTGTCAAAAATTGGCAGCAATAAGGAACTCTTGTTGGAACCACGGATTCTTTTGTTAATAAACAACAGCTACTTACCTCACGATATCCGATTCTTCGAAATATATATCAGTTACAGTCTCAATATTCATGGGTCCTCATGCACCTGAATTTGGATTCTTTTGGCCAAGAGTGTGTATTCAGACTGCCCTTATGCCCTTGGTGTCACTGTGTCCCCTTTCCAGAGACAGAAAGAGAAGAACATAACTGTCTCTCAGTAGTAAGGAAGGCTGATTATGGAATACATATGGAGATCACATCTCAAAAAAAAAAAAAAAAAAAANAAAAAAAAAAAAAAAAAAAAAAAAAAAATTCCCTTACTGTAAGTAACCATTCCTTCTTTGAGATTCCTCACTCTCAGGGGTCATCTACATAGCAGTTCAGATGAACTAAACTAAATTGAACAAAAGTCACTTAATTTTTGAATGGGAGTGTCCATGCAAGATTTATTATGCACAAACTGATATATTTTAAAGTTATCCCTTTACTTAATTTGTTTTAAAATTTTCTTTAGAGCTATATCTTGAGATGGGAAAAGTAACGAGGCAGAACTTGCCATGCAGGATAACTGCAGTATTTAAAAAGTCCACTGACTAATAATTTGAAGACAGCTTAAGCAATGCAAGATTGTATCTTGGTATCTTCATGTTGAGTAATATGACTTGAACMTACATACCAACCAGACTGTTGTTCTATACAGAATATTGTTACACAAAGTTGCAGCAGCTGGTCATGTTAAGAGTGTACTCCATTCTTTATCCTAGTTGCTTTAAACAAGCTAATTCACACAATAATCTGTGAGAAGGAAAATAACATCTCTCTACATGAAAAGCTGGTGCTGGAGCTGGCAAAAGACAGATCTTAACAAAGTTCGTAACTCACAACCAAAGATACTAAGAATTACCTGGCATGACTAAAGTGTTCATTATGCTTTAAAAGGGAACAACAAGTAGAGTTTGAACATAATCTTAGAGATAACTGGTCAAAGAGAACAAAACTCAGCACGTGGTATATATACACAATACAAAGGTGAAGAAATTTCTTTACCCTCTCTAAAATAAGGGTAAAATCTAGTAACATTAATTTGGCAATTTTGAATTTAAAAAACCTGCTATTATTGGGGATAAGGAAATCCAATTAGGAAATGTAACTTGCCATTTGTCTCTTGAAGAAATTCAAACAACATTACACTGGTTTTAGTGCAGTTTGTCATGATGCTTTGTTCAAAAGCCTTGTTACAAATGAGGTARCTGTTCTTACTCTACTCTAGCAAAAATCTCAGCACAATGTTTTGCTCCAGGTACAGAAAAAGGCTTCACATTAGGGTGTCAAATATTTCCAGGTACCCATGGCTCCTCCTATTTTTCTCCTATTTTTCAGCCATCAGCTGTTTTTGTACCTTGTTAAGAACCGCTAGGACTGAACTTGCTGGAAAGTAATCTTACTGCTTTTTCTACAGCTTTTTTTTTTTTTTTTTTTTTTTTTTTTTTTTTTTTTTTTTTGATTTTTTTTTTTTTATCTAATGGGTGACAGAGGCTATAGAAATTTTGGAAGATCAGTATCTAGTTAAATGCTTTTAATTGCAAAGTGACCAACAGCCTTTTTAACAAACTTCATATCTTTAACTGAGGAGTAGTTGAAAGCCACAAAGAACCAGCTCAGAGGTGGGCAGTTGCTGCTTGCGAGAATCACAGAAATTGGGCTTCATGAGATTTAATTTATATCTTAAAATTTTGGTTTGGAGCATACAGAAGTTCCCATATAGTATTTGGAAATAAAACAGTGAAAATAAGTAATGTTTCTTGTTTCAATATTTAATCCAAGCAGACACAGACACAATTTATAAAATTATTCTATTGCATTAAAGTTTTATATAGCATTTAACTTTTATGAATGTTTTTCCTTCAGTGTATCATATATTCATATTTTAAAATATCTTTGCACAGTCCTTTGTGCAACTACATGCTAAAAATCTGCAAATGCACACTTAACACTAAACAGCACAAAAAATACATTCTGTATCCATTCATATGCAAATTTAAAACATTTCACTTGGCAGATAAACAATGAAAAGTTTTTTTAAAAAAATCAGAAACTACAAAAATGCGCACATAAAAGTCTTCCCTTTTGGATTTTTAGTAAAATACTGCTCTGTATAAGATCTAATGAAAAACTCCAGTGCTTACAAAATACTTTACCTCTATGAGAAAAACAAAAGCTTAAATTTATATCTGTATGAATTAAACATAATCACCTTGTTAAAATATAAAATTGAAATCATAGGGGACATGGCATAGGTCAATGCAGGTGTTACATCTACCAGGACATGTAAAACTGTAATTAACTGGGCACCAGGCAGTCAGTATCATAGAATATATGAACTAAAAACCAGGGACTAATACAATACGCAGCAGCTACAGAATTAAGTGTTTAACCAGCTATATATACTAAATATAGCAATTCTACTTGAAGAGGGAAATGAAGTCTTAGTCTGAAGTAAGTAAGTAATAATAAAAATTGCCGTGTTTACCGGTGTTAAGAGTATAGTGTCCTTCGCAACTTTGTTTCCAAAAAATCTGCATAAATTGGCTATCCAGATATGTCAAAATTCTGTGATGCGAGAATCTAACGTAGTCTCATCTCCATCACAGGAATTTCTAAACAGATCTTTTCTCTGATGACCAGATAATTCATACAGGATATGGGGGGCTAACATCTGTGTCTCATAACTAAATTTCACATAAACATTTCTAAAATATTGGCGTGTCAGTATCGTGTCAGTCTTGTTTTGCTAATGACAATAAATCACCAAAACATACAACTTTCCCTTCTCGGAATATGGTTTCAAAGCCTCTTGAGACTAGATGGCTATAAAGAGAACAACAAAATCAATGTATTTTAAGACTGTATGTAGACTATTCTACAAGGTTTGTGATACTAAGTAAAATGAAATAAAATTTCTTAACCTTGTTTTTACCTCTGTGATCCTTTTCATAGGGCTTGCTGCTATTCTACAAACACTGCTGAGGCAACAACTGTTTCGGAGAAATCAATATAAAAAAATCCTATAACATGGTAACAATGTGAAACTTGGTACTACATCAAGAAATGGAGGCAAAGAACAAAGTAGGGGAACTGAAAGAAAGTCTACAGACTTGCAAATCCAACACGAAACCTGTTTGGAGGCAACAAAATGAATCACTAAAGTATGCTTTATTTCTAAGCTTCCTGGGCGTTAGAGGAAAAAAATATTTTTTCTGGAACAGATTAGAATAAAGAAGAAAAACGAAATTTAATCAGCATCAGTAAACAGCACCAACTGAGACTTCAAATCTTCTCTTAGACTGAAGACTTCTTATTAATGTCGATAAGAACGGTACGTGTGGGTTAAAAATAGTACAGGGACCTCTGAGCCTTCTTTTTTTCCTATATGAACTAAGAATGATGGAGTTACTTCTTTTATAACATAGCTCCCTCCAAAAATGCAAGTCAACTTTTTGTCTGAATATTCTTATGGAACCAATAGTAACAGTTTCTGATAATTTAATTTTGCTTCACAGAACTTCTATCACAAAACTAAAAAATAAATATTAGAAGTCACTAGCAACAAAAAATAACCTACCATAGAGAGGGTTTCAGGGCGCGGACTATTAGAGGGAGAAATGGACTCTAAGTAAACATAACTTTGACAGCCATACTACACAAATGGACATCTTTAAACTCTGGCCATTTTTATAATTTAGAAAAAAAACAGGATATCACTAGCATTTTAAGAGGCTATGCAGGTCTGCTGTAGATATCTATGTTATTTTATCATCAGAAAACAATGAAGTTGATAATGCTGCTAGATTAAAAAAATTAAACATACTTTACCAAAGAGGTCTCTACTTTGCAAATGTATTTTTTTATTCAATACATCCTATAAATTAATCTCCTGGAACAGATTCTGCATCAGCAACCACTTTTTGCCACTCTAATACTAGAGATACAATAATACCTCAATTTTGAAAATTTTAAAGTTGTTGCCCTCTGGTATAAAACCTAGCAGTTCATAGTTAAAGCAAATTTGGCAGTTCTACTGTAGTTAGGTTTTAGTCACACTGATTCAACTCAGAAGGACCTGGAGAGCCAATATAAAAGCTGCATTTAAATAATTTTTCCTTTCTGTCTTATTACACTATTTAAAAATAAGCTAGAATACAAAATGTCATACTAAGCAATGTTTGATGCCCAACTTATTACCGCTCCATATCCGTCCCAAAAAGCATGGCCATTCTGAATTAAGGTTGCCACTGTTATTGCTGCTTACCCAGTACAGTCTGTAAGCCACTGTTTAGAAACCTAGGCACAATAGATAGCATGGTAACCTCAACTCAGCATTTCCTGGCTTTTGCTAATTTAAGTCAAAATAGTTAAGTTTTAACATAATTTTTATAGTTTTCATAACAACCTGAAAATCATAGCAAATAAAATGTATTTCTTTCTATATTATACTTAAAATGGCTGGTCTTTTTAATAGAGCTTTCTGATTTTTTTAAATGATAGAACATAACAGTGGGGCAAGAGTTAAAGATAAAATACACCTAGCTACCATATTTATTCTGAAGATTTTGGTGCGCCAAAATTGACAGCCAGCTTTCTTGGCTTTCGCTTGCTGGAAGTGTTTGGTGTTGATTTGTTATGAGGAACGCTTGGAGTAGCCACATTGTCTTGAAATGAAACAGTGGATTGAGCAGCTTGAGGAGATTTTAAAGGAGCTGAAGAACTATCTTGCTGAATGTGGTCAGAAGACACTGGCTGTTCATTCTTTAGTGGTGCAGCTTGAGGGGAACTCTGAAACTCCTTGAGCTCAAAGTTTTTCTTGCTAGCAGCCCTTTTTTTAGTTACCTTTAAATTAAATAAATATTATTTAACAGAATGCATTCTCAAAAAACTGCAAATATTCCACTTTTAGAAAACATGCATACAATTTTTTACAATAATTTTCTAATACTAAATAGTGCTTCACAGTGGGGGTGTTGTTGCACTCATCATATAGGCACATTTTTTTACAAAAATAGAATATTAAGACAAACCTGCCAATCTTACCTGCAGAGGTATAAACTGGTTGTGAGAACCAACTGGTATAGTTCCTGCAAGAGACACATTTCCTGGATAGGAGCCAGGATAATAATGTTTAGGCACTGGAGTTCCCCAGGACACTGGACCAAACATGTGAGATGATGGAGGCATTATATTAGCTGTGAAAATAAGTAACTTTTAGCTCTCTTTCCTCAAAAAGAGGATACCAACTCCCCAAGACCCCAAAAGTACCCCAACTACATTTGTCTGCATGTTGTTTCCCTTTCCAATAAAGCCTCATATTCTTCATATTTACTTAAAAATAGATAAGTATTTATTTATTATCAAAAAAATCCCAAACAAACAGTTCTGCTTTTACAGAACTACACCTAGATGACAGCACAGTTAAGAGCACCAAGTCACAGCATCTGCATTTCAGAGCCCATATAACATATCCTTAGCTGAGTGAACTGTATTAGTAGAAGGTTGCAAGTTTAGGCTATCCTTTTGAAACAAGTCAACAATATAGAAACCCAGGGGAAAAGAAGATGTAGCAGCTGCTGTATGGGTTACTAGGATGCTGCAATGGTGCTGACTCATTAATTACTAGCTGTGAATGTGAGCTTTAGTAGAATACAAAATAGACGGGAACCAGAAACGCCACCAGGATTTTTAGCAATTTTTGGGGGGTTACTTACTATGCTAATGTTTGGCAGTGTACAACAGGATTGTGATGCAGCACTTCAGTGAAAGTTGGTTATAAAAAAATAAAAACACTAATGCATGGATAACCATTAACTATAAGGGGGGGGGGG